>CANUEP010126507.1:0-12242 GCA_947857235.1 Jatropha podagrica | reverse complement strand
CATTCTTCTAATTGCATCAAGAATCAAGGTAAACTTATCAATTCTTTTGTGGTGTTTATCTTATTCTTCTACTCTATTATTGGTGTTCTTGCTTCTTTAAGCTTTGGGTGCCATAGAGGGGAATTTATTTAGATCTTGGATCTCTTCCGAAAACTTGTCAGAGAGTTCATGGAATATATTTCCATTGGGTTCCGCGTCAGTTTGGTATCAGAGCCAAAGATTAAGGTAAACTTTATTTATCTTAGTTCTAGGGTTTGTGTTTATTTGTTTTCTTATTTTACTTCTTTTTTTTGTTTGTTCTTCTTATTCAACTTGTTTCTTTTGTGTTTGCTTTCTTTAGTTTAGTTTCAATTCGTTTTTGCTTCAATTAAATTTAGTAATTTCGTTCTTGTTTCAATTCTGGAAGTTTAGATCTTAGATCTTGTTGACTAAAAGAAAAAATTTCGTCCACCATTAATATTGCTTGTGTGGATCTTGTTTTCCAAAGGATTTTGATCCTAATTCATAGGGGTCTTACCATATTTTGTGGGATTAGTTCCTAAATTTTGGGGATTTGACCATATTTTGTTGGATTTGACCATATTTTGTGGGATTAGTTCCTAAATTTTGGGGACCTTATTTTGTGGGATTTGATCATATTTTGTGGGATTGTTCCTAATCCTAAGGGATTTGACCATATTTTTGTGGGATTGTTCCTAACCCTAAGGGATTTGACCGTATTTTATGGGATTTAGTTTATCCACTATAATCTTGTGATAAAATCTAAATCTTAATTACTTGTGGATAAGATAATAAGAACTAGTTGACCATATCTTTTGAGGTTGAGCAAATCTACTACAATCCTTGTCAAATCTAAGAATCCTACCTAAATTGGGTTGCATTGAGATAGGGATTAATACAACATGCCCGTGCTTCACCTCGAGCACACCCGTGCTCTATTCTGACCATTGTTTTCTTTGTATCTTTCTTTGATTGCTTGCTTTGTTTTGGGTAGAATTAATTAGGTCCATATTTGGTTTGCTTTGTAGTAAGCTAAATTCATACATTATATCCTAATATTGTCTTTTAAATTCTAGTTTCTTTATTATTGTTTGAGCTTACTATTGCTTCTATTAAATTGTTAGTGTGTGTTTGCTTGTTTAGTACACTCTAATTGATAATTAAAGTAGTGCATTGTTTATATTCTTGTGCTACTATCCATCTCGTCTTGTGTCTTCTTTCTAGAATTGTGCTTGTTATCCATTGTTAGGGTTTATTCCTTGATTCTTGAACGTGCTTTTGAGTTGGTTGGTTGAACTAAGATTCTGAAGTTCAATTGGAAGAATTGCAAGGAGAAGACATACTATAATGTCCATGGGCCACATACTAATTTTGATTAGGGAAGGAACTATGGTGTACGACTTGCTGATTCTATCACCCTATGTCATACTAATGGACATTCTATCTCACTCCATATATATGGTTGCAATGAATTTGATATCACTATATATGTGTCACTCTTGTACTAATGCAACATATCACTATTCGGTACTATATCATATTCTATATTTATAAATTTCCATGGTGATTGAGTACGATTACTACCATATAGTATTAGACTTGAGTGGGTTAGAGGTAAGCTAGGATCAATGATCCTGTATTAGCTTTCGTTGCAATAGCCTTGGCCTCAAAATGGTATGACAAGTTGTTAAATTTATTGTAGCCATGCTACATTAAATCCATGTGGGTATTATATGGATTAAGGGTGAATAGATATATAAGGTAGGAAACTATTACTATAATGTCTATGAGCGACATACTAATTTTGATTAGGGAAGGAACTACGATGTACGACTTGCTGATTCTGTCACTCTATGTTATACCATTGGGCATTCTATCTCAATCCATATATATGGTTATATATGGTTGCAATGAATTTGATATCACCATATATGTCTCACTCTTATTATATCATATCCTCATGTATAGCATAATACTTTAATGTAATTTATAATGATTATAAGGATTATCCTTATTCACTAACTAGTTTACCATCATATGTAAGTGACATATGTCATTTATCATACTAATTGCCAATTAGAGTATTATGAATAGGTAATCTACCATATACTATCGTATCCATGACACATTACAAGCACATGGGGGTTACCAATATATCTTAGATTTTGTGAACTTGTACGAATCTATTTTTAGTTGAATTTCTACTAAGGTTACATAAGAATGATTCTTAAGTTCAAATGATTAAGATAATTTGGGTTGTTAACGTTAAATAGGATAATAAGTCTGATAATTAAAAGAGATAATTATTGGATATTGGCCAGTGAATTTGATGTTGATGTAAGTAATTCAAGTAGAGAAACCTTAAAGGTCTGTATGGCTTGGTTGAATAATGAGATATGGTATAATTATTGCATTTGAAGAGACTTAATTCTTAGTAGAATGATTATTGCATTTTTCTTGACTTAAAGAAGGTTTTGAAATGGTAAAATGAGTTTTATAGTTAAGTGTTTAAAGTAAAGGATTTAATGATTTTGAGTAATGCCTTTGAATTAGTGATTTAAGTTTTTGATGGAGAGCTATTTCTCCTTTTATTTTCATAAAGAGGTCGAACCTTCTTATTATAGGTGAGGCATAATTTTAATCTTTTAAGTGTTGAACTTTAAATATTTTAAGCTATGATTATTTGTGATTAAGAAAGTGTGGTTTTGGTTTTGAATATAAGAGGTTTTGAAATACATTTACAAGTTGTAATTTAAGGTATTTTGTAATGATATAAGTTAATTTGAAATGTTTTTGGATAAGGATTGGTGAATGAGAAATAAGATTTATTATGGAAAAATACATTTATTTTAGGCTCTACTATACATGATTGACATGTGGTATGATGAAATGTATTGCGATATGTGAGCATGCTCAGATTATCAGCCCATTTTATTTGGTGGAGCTATGATCATATGCTAGGGTTATCAGCCCTTATGAATAACCGGACGCGCTTATTACGAGATGGGGGTGGCGCTTTCACAGGCCACGATCGAATCTGCTTACATTCTTTCTGTTTAGTATGAGCCTTAATTAAGAATGAAGACTCATATGTATTATAATCTTTTTCTTTTTATTTTATGGTTTTCATGGTGTTCAAATTTAATTGATAGGATTTTGAAATTTAATTTACATATATTTGAGTAATTTAAAGCATTTTCGAGACTTGCGTTTGGGCTGTGTGTTATTTTAAATTGTTGATTGTTTAGCACCACTGAGTCTTCCACTCACGTTATCAACGTGCAGCTTAGGAGCGGAGGACGCTTTTCAGGACCAGAAGAGAGTGTCAGAGTAGATATACCATTTTGGGTATGATATGGTGAAGGTTGTATATATTAAGTTTATTATTAATTATGAGTTGTGATTAATTAAGTAATGACTTTTTATTATATTTTGGTGTATAAATATCAATAATTACTCTTGAAATGAATGGTTATAACATTGATGATGGTATCTAAATGTAATGGACGAATATTTAGAAGTGCTCGCTAATGATTTGAGTTGAATTGGAGTTTTGGGGTATGGACAAGCTATATTGGAAGTGTGTATATTTTTCTTGTGTGGCAAGTAAATTTTTAGGGGAAACTCTTGCAATAATTTCGTATGAATTTTCCTAACTTTATTTTTAAAATTTTAATTACTTGCCTCCTTATGAAAATCTAACACTTCTAATATGTGATCTAGAGTTAGTAAGTGAGATAACGCGGTGCTTCGGCATTGAATGTGGCATCCGCCGTCTAATTCTCCGGGATTGGGCAATGGGTGTTACATCATGTATAGCATAATATATCACCACCCCATGTACCCTTGTCCCCACAATGTATTTAATATAATTTACAATGATTATATGGATTATACTTACTGACTGACTAATTTAATATCATACATAAGTTGCATATGTCATTTATCATACTAATAGTTAATTAGAGAGTATTACGAATAGGTATTCTACCATATACTATCATATATCATACAATATATTCATACTATTCGATATTACATCGTATCCTATGTTTATAAACTTCTATGGCGATTAAGCATAATTAATGATTATAATTTTAGACAGGAGTGGCCTAAAGGTAAGCTGGGATCTAATGGCAAGTTGTTGACTGAAGTGTAGCCATGATGCATTACATCGACATGGGGGTTATATGGACTTGGGGTGAATTGATATATATGGTGGGAAATTAGTAGTATAATGTCCATGAACCACATACTAAATTGGTTTAGGGAAAGAATTATGTTAGATACCTTGCTGATTCTGTCACCTTATGTCATACCAATGGGAATTGTATCTCACTCCATATATATGGTTGGAATGAATTTTATATCACCATGTATGTCTCACTACTGTACTAACATACCATATGGTTGAGGAAAACACTAACCACACATATATCATATCATTATCCCATGTACCCTTGTCCCCACAATGTACTTAATGTACTCAATAATGATTATATGGATTATCCTTATTCATTGACTAATTTACCATCAAAGATAAGTGGCATATGTCATTGATCATACTAATAGCCAATTAGAGTATTCTGTATAGGTAATCTACCATAAACTACATCATATCCTGTGTTTCTAAACTTCTATGGCAATTGAATATGATTAATGCCGTACAATGTCAGAGTGGAGTGGGGTAGAGATAAGCTGGCATCAGTGATCATATATTAGATTTCATTTTAATAGCCTTGGACATAGAATTGTATGGGAAGTTGCTAATTATAGTGTAGCCACGATGCATTACATCCATATGGGGGTTGTATGAACTGGAGGTGAATATATATGTATATATATATATATATATATATATATATATATATATATATGGCGGGAAATTAGTACTATAATGTCCATGAACCAGATACTAATCTTGATTAGGGAAAGAAATATGGTATATGACTTGTTGATTCTATCACCCTATGTCATACAAATTGGCATTGTATCTCACTCCATATATATGGTTGCAATGAATTTGATATCACCATATATGTCTCACTCCTATATTAATATACCATATGATTGAGAAAATCATTAACCACAGCTATATCATATCCTCATGCATATGATAATATATCACTACCCTATGTACCATTGTCCCTATAATGTATTTAACGCAATCTATAACGATTATATGGATTATCCTTATTCACTGACTAATTTACCATCGGACATAAGTGGCATATGTCATTTATCATACACTAATAGCCAATTAAAGTATTATGAATAGGTAATATACCATATACTATCATATAATGTACTATACATTCATACTATGCGATATGAAATCATATCCTATATTTTTATAAACTTCTATGGGGATTGAGTAGTAGTAATAATACCATATAATATCATATTGGAGGGGGTTAGAGGTAAGCTGGGATCAATGATCATATATTAGATGTCGTTATAATAGCCTTTGCCATAGAATCATATGGCAAGTTGATAATTATAGTGTGGCCATGATACATTACATCCACATGGAGGTTATATGGACTAGGGGTGAATAGACATATATATGGTGGGAAAATAGTCTATAATGTCCATGAACCACATACTAATTTTGATTAGGGAAAGAACTATGGTATTTATATCTTGCTGATTCTATCACCCTGTGTCGTAGCAATGGGCATTCTATCTCACACCATATATATGTTGCAATGAATTTGATATCACCATATATATCTCACTCTTGTGCTAAGTTATCATATGATTGAGGAAAACACTAACCACGCGTCTATCATACCCTCATGTATAGCATAATATATCGCCACCCCATATACCCTTGTTCCCATAATGTATTTAATGTAATCTATAATGATTATATGGATTATACTTATTCACTGACTAATTTATCATCAAACATAAGTGGCATATGTCATTTATCATACCAATAGCCAATTAAAGTATTATGAATAGGTAAGTTGTGATCAGTGATCCTATATTAGATGTCGTTGTCATTGCCTTACCCATAGAATGGTTTAATAGTAGTGTAGCCAAGATACATTACATCCATGTGGGGGCTACCAATATAACATATGTCATAATTTTATGATATATCTTATATGGGTAACTCCCACGTGGGTCTATGTGACTATTAACCAGCTATTGATCCATATAGGGGTAGTTTAATGGATGTGGGTAGGCAGGTATGTATACATTTGGGGATATATATCATGGCAAGGGGTATACTGCATAATGCTTACGGGTTCGGTCAATAAATCTGGATATTAGTAATATTGTAAACTATCATTGACTATCATCCCTCTAATATCCATGGGTACCTGACCTGTATATTAATAGTTATTATTGCTCTTAGTGATTAACTGGCATATTAATTATATGCCTAGGTTAAATATATCAACGCCCATTGGTCCTAGCTATATGATATATTAAGAAAGAGTGTATGTTGCCCAGTACATTAATAAATTAACATACATATTCACCGAACATTAATAGAATAAACCAGCATTCCACTCATATATGGTATAAACCACACATGATGTATGGTCAACACCAATTGAGTGACCCCAAGGCTGTAGGGACACAAATACATTAAATAAATTATCATAGTAATCATTGAATACACCATGGGCATAGGACACGATAATAACAACACAGGATAATATATCATATATGATATACTATACCATATCAAGATATCATGTAGTAACCATACATATGGAGTATCAAAATTTATAGATAGTAAAATTTTGGACACCATTACTAATATAGGGTTGACCATATATTGTACCAAACAGTTGGCAAAGTGTTAATATTTAGTGCATATTAATATGATATAAGAATATATACATACCTAATATGTATATCGAGTGAAGGGCATAGTATAATATTAAGGGTACTAGTATATATCAACCACATCAGTTGGTGCTATCGTATACCCAAGCTAATGTCCAATGATGACTAGTGACCCTATTGTGTAATATTCACTACCTTGATACTATTATATGGTTTAATATACCCAATCAAAACTTGACAATAGGATCATACACTATCATAATATGATTTGTGGTTGATGACGCTGAGTGGCTATAATCACCAATTGAGGTGATTTGATCAAATTAATACATGATACGACTGGGGACTACGGTACACAAATCAGGATACTATAATTATATTAGTTATAGCCCATCTGCATCATGGTATATATATTAGCTAAATGATTGGGTATATACTATTCATTATGATATTTTTAATAGGGTGTATCATATGTATATTTACTATGTATATTCATATGATATATCCTATTATAGGTATTAGTAACCATATAGCCTATAATAATAGAGCAGACCCTAACAAATATGGTAGAACAAACCTGGGTATCAACTTAACATGATAGAGGTACCTATAATGGAAAACTAGTCACAAGAGTATTGACTCATATACCATATGATAAGGGTATCATTGTAATTTTAAGTAACTATTGATCATTTCCTAAACATATGTAACCCATTGTGTATCATATAAAATGACCCACACAACGTGTATCATAGTGTATTACACCAATTACTACCAATGGCTAGTAACCCCTGTATGAGTATTATACCTTGAATTCCCCTAATGAATCTACAAGTTGAATCTATCATGTTGATACCATGTGTTTAGGTACTTCTCAGCAAATCACAGAGCATCATGGTACCCACATGAATAGTAATAGGGTACATATGGTGTGGGATATGATGCTAACTAAATTTTGGCATAGGGATCTAGACATCATAGTGGTACATTAATGTGTATACACCATTGTGCCATATCTATACTTCCCAAATGGTAGACCCCTATATTGACATGAGCATAATTGAGGCATCACGACCTGAACCTCACAAGAAGATGAATTGACACTTCCTCAAGGACCAATCACTCGAGCAAGATCAAAAGAGCTCAAGGAAGCTATTCAAGCATTCATGAACAGATTTGTAGAGGAGATTGATAATCATTCTTCATTGAAATCTAATGAAGACATTTCAGGCATTTTTGGGCCTAATTCACAAATGGGTCATAATCCATGTCTAATTAGCTTTGTAATAAGTAATTAGACATAACTTATATAATTGGGCAAACATTAGATTGGATTAAATGTTTAGGGCTTCTTTTTTGCCTTGAATGGGTACTTTCGTGTTTTGGGTCTTTCTTTATAATAAGCTTAAGTAAAAAAACTTGGGGCATAAGTCATAAATGTGTAGCTTAAGTAAAAAACGTGTGGCATAAGTCATAAATGTGTAGCTCAAGTTAAAAACGTGTGGCATAAGTCAAAAAAACGCGTTTTGCATTTTCTTGTTGGTTTTAGGTTTGTGTCCATTAGTTATTACATTCTAAGGGGCTGTCCAAGGCTATATAAAGCCTTCTTATTCTCATTGTAAACACATAATTGAAAACAATCAGATTGAGAGTTGTCTCTTGGCTTGTCCAACTTCTTCCAAAGTGAGTTTATGGGTTTTGTTCGTGCTTTTGCATTAAGAAATGCTTTCATAAAGGGCATACTTATGTGATTGTTGTTCTTCTTATTTTAAATCAACTTATTATTGATGTTTCCATACTTTATTGTTTGGGGGTTCCATAGGTTGGGGATTTGTTATTAGTGTATGTTCAATTCTAATTTGTGTGTTGGGGTTTTGGTTTGACTATAAACCTTGGGTTCCGCATCATATACTATATTGTGGATCACTGTTTTTATTGCCCAATCTACCTTATACCACTATATGCATAACACATATAATCTCACAATAGTCTTGGTAATAGAATGGTATGCCAAGTTGTTAACTTTATTTTAGCCATGACAGATTACATCCACTAGGGGTTATATGGATTGGGGGTGAATAGATATATATGGTGGGAAACTAGTTTATAATGTCATGAGCCACATACTAATTTTGATTAGGGAAATAACTACAGTATAAAACTTGCTGATTCTATCACCCTATGTCATACCATTGGGCATTCTATCTCACTCCATATATATGGTTGCAATAAATTTGATATCACCACACATGTCTCAATTCTATACTGATGTACCATATGATTGAGGAAAACACTAACCACACGTATATCATATCTTAATGTATAGCATAATATATGACTACTCCATGTACCCTTGTCCCCACAATGTATTTATTGTAATCTATAACGATTATATGGAGTATCCTTATTCACTGTCTAATTTACCATCACACATGTTTGAATAGTGTACCCCACATGTTTTCAACTTAATTTAGCTATAGTTATGCCTACTAATCTGTCTGACCTCAAGGCTCATCATCCCTCGAGTGTACAAATTGAATAGAATGTCAAATTTGCATGAACCATTAGTTCCATTATGGTATGATTATCATAGGCTATGTTTGGAACCACCAATGTTTACCTCAATATATCATATTGGGTCTCTAGGTATACGATCACACCTACAGACTATAAGGTGACATTTGATAGCATGTAACCAAAATAATATACATGTGAAACTATGGTTATGTGACCTATAATTTGCCTATGGCTTAATCTATGAATTATGTACTAATTATGCATTTAGTTTTGGTACCCTAACAAATGATTAAAGATCTTGGATAACACCAGTTGTGTTAATATAATATGGATATACTAGTATGCCTAATAGGTCATAATATGTACATAGGACCCAATTATATGAATGGTATATATGGTGGGAAAAATATGGTATGAATACACTAGTCACAGGCGAAAGGATTGGTGAATGTTTCCTGAGGATTTATCAAGGCTAGCTATAGATAAAGAAGTTGAATTCAATATCGAGGTGATTCTAGGTACCGCCCCGATATCTATTGCTCCCTATGGTATGGCACCTACAAAATTAAAGGAGCTGAAAGTGCATATTCAGCAGTTGTTGGACAAAGGCTTTATCCGCCCCAATGTCTCTCCATGGGGTGCCCCAATACTATTTGTTAAGAAGAAGGATGGAACTATGCGGCTTTGTGTCGACTACAAACAACTGAATAAAGTAAAAAATCAAGAATAAATATCCGTTGCCACGGATTGACGACTTGTTTGACCAGCTAAGAGGGCTTGTGTCTTTTCAAAGATTGACTTGGGATCTGGATATCATCAATTGAGGGTTAATGAGTCAAATGTGCCTAAAATTGCCTTTTGAACTCGGTATGGACATTATGAATTCTTAGTGATGCCATTCGGGTTGACTAATGCCCCAACTATATTCATGGATTTAATGAACACGGTTTTCCACCCATATCTTGACCAGTTTGCAGTAGTGTTCATTGATGACATATTGGTGTATTCACGGACATTAGCTGATCATGATGTTCATTTGAGAACGGTACTGCAAACTCTAAGGGAAAAATAGTTATATGCTAAATTCAGCAAATGTTCTAGGGCATGTTATATCAACTAGGGGTGTAAAGGTTGATCCTAAGAAGATTGAAGCAGTAGTCGACTGGCAATCGCCTAGAAATGTTACAGAAATCAGAAGCTTTTTAGGCTTAGTGGGATACTATAGGTGCTTCGTCAAGGGGTTTTCACTCATTGCTTGTAATGCCCAAAATTTTGGATCTTGAAATAATATTATTTGGACGGGTCATGGATGGTATCACCCGAGGAAAAAATAATATTTTATTTGGACCCGGTAATGGTATTAAACATAATTAATATTTGAGGAGTTAATTAGATTTTATGTAATTAGTCTTAATTAATTAAAATTAAGATATAAATTTTTCATGACAAAGTAAGTAATAAATTATTGGTGAACAGTAGTTTATCGGTCTATGAATAGTACCACCAGTCCGGGACTTGGTATTATTTCGGTCTGAAAAAATTACTATGCATGTCTAATACTTGATTTAATATTTTTGGAGCATATTTACATGATTTAGGTGGGTAGAAAATATTTCATGAATATTTTTGGAGAATTAAAGTATATAATAAATAGTGTTTTCTAATGTAGTATATTAAGGAATAATTGAGAAATTATTTTTATGGAGTTAATTTAATGAATTGGTGGACTTAAATAATAATTGGAGGAGATTTATTTGGTGAATATTTAGAGCCCTAGGATGAGAATACTAGAGACTTAATCCTAGCCATTCATTTGACATAAAATTAAGTAGCCAAGTTTGACTTTGCTACTTAAAATCTACAACTTATCCAAAACACTATTCTCTCTTCTCCTTCTTCTTCACCCAACGCCAACTTTTCTCTCTTTCTCTTCTCCATTTTATTCAATTTCTCTACTTCTAAACTACCTTAAGATTGGTGAATTAAACCAAAGTTTAGTGATTAAATCTTAAGAGTTAAGTAAAAGAGTAAGAATTTGGAGTCCTAGGCTAAGGAATTTGGAGTTTCCATCAAAGAAAGTAAGTTGTGATTTTTGAATTTATGAATTGATAAGTAGAATTCATGGTTTAAACATATAATTGATGCATTAAATCATGCTCCATCTATTTCTTTTGTCAATTCTTGATTTTTCATGCTCCATCTATTTTTTTTGTCAATTCTTGATTTTTAATGTTAGTTTTTCCTACTTCGAAGAGGTTGGAGAGCCCTCTTCCAAAGGGAAGCAGAGGGCAAGGATTGAGGCTCTCCAAGCTTAATTAAGCTTATTTTAAAGGTTAGTTCACTAGAACTTTTCATTTCCTTTCAATTTACAAAGTTTGACATTTTTAGGCTTTTGATGAATTTTGGGGATTTAGTATTTTGTGTTAGGATTTTGATATTTATTCGTTTAAATGAGGTTTTGGAAGGTTAAATAGCATGGTAGAATGCTTAGTTGAAAAGGAAATAAATCCCTTCCTAAGGTAATTAAGGAGGCTAAACCTTAAGGGAACAAGGGCATTGATTTTTCTTTGTTTTTCTTGATTTATTTTGCCTTTAATTTGATGTTTGATAAGTGTGTTTTTGAATGGTATTTGCTATAGTTTGTTCTAAGTTCATTATGAAATTTTTATGACTTAAAGAATGCTTTGAAAATGTGAAAAATGGGTCTTATGATTACTTAATCCTAAGTAATGTTTTTATGGTTTATTAAGTGTTATTTGAGAAGTATTTAATTGGTCGGTTAAATCTCCATTTTGAATTTTAAGTATTTATGATTTTGGAGAACTAAAAGAAAGCTTTAAGATGGGTAAAAATGAGCTTTATGGTTATTTGCTCTAAGTAATGATTTTAATGGTTTTGGGTAGTGACTTTGATTTAGT
>CANUEP010126503.1:0-87012 GCA_947857235.1 Jatropha podagrica | reverse complement strand
CATACCACTACGCCTTTGATTGTTGCAAAACTAGATCTCGATGACAACGCAGATCATATACGGTATCTCGGATATCATTCGCGACTGGGGTCGGGTATGTCTCCGAAGGGCCATGCAAGGTCGGTGTCGAAATGTGCCTCTCAACATCCTTGTTACTACCACTCATGTCGCTGGAACTCGCAAGAAGCAGATTGGAAGGCATGGTGGCACTACAAGAAAGAGAGCCTCGACTGGTGTTGTAAAGGCTTCGACTAGTGGAAGGAAGGCCAACGATGTGATTAACAGCGGCTGAAAGTTTGACAATCACCTTACGCCGACTGTTTAGAGGTCGAAAAATTAATTAGAGAGGATGGGAGGGAGGCTGTTGCTTTTGCAACTTGGAGAGAGGATTTTGAGATTTTCTAAATTTGGTTTTTGTTATTTTGTGGGTCCCACAATAAGACTTTTTTTTGTCATTTTAATGTAAAATTAACGGAAAAATAAGCCATTTTTGGACGGAAGGACTAGATTGTTGGACGGAACCAAACCTTAGGGACGTCCGAATAATTTGATCAAAATACATGAACGAAGTTATTAATTTGGTAAAAATTCAGGGATGAAATAATAATTTTTCCTAAGGCTATTTTTGTCATTTTAATGTAAAATTAACAGAAAATCAGCTCTTTTTGAACGAAAGGACTATATTGTTAGACGTAACTAAACATTAGGGACGTCCGAATAATTTGACCAAAATATATGAACGAAATTATTAATGTGGTAAAAACTCAGGGATGAAATAATAATTTTCCCTAAGATTAATAACTAATTTTGCTGTAATAAAGAATTATTACAGTATTCGGTTTTATTTGGTTCATTTTGTCGTTTACAGTACGGTAATTTATTTTTCATATCTCGATTTTATTAAGTTTTTTATTATAAAAAATAGCTGAAAATCAAGCCGAACCGAACCGAATCAAACCGAAATATATCGGTCTCCTCCTATTAATTGTATGTTACGAGCATTTATAAATTAACTAAGATAAGCAGCTAATCAAATATATTAAAAGGACACTGTTTGATAATTACTCATTTTATTATTATGATTATAATTAACATAACAGCACAATCTCAGGACCTACTCTCACATGAGAGTCACCTTTAGTAGCTACAGATAGTTAATTACTAATAATCACGTGATTATTGATAATATATCTACCCGTAGCGTTGGATTCTGCAACTCTCCACGTGATAATTACTTAAGGATGATGATGATGTGGCGGTCCTGGCTTGTGTGGCTCGGGAGGACCTCCTGGTGGTGCATGAGGACCTGGTGGAGGAGCATGGCCATGAGGAGGATGAGGTTCATGATGTGGAGGACCAGGAGGCGGTGGCTGATGTTGTGGTGGCGGGGGGTGGTGGTGGTGGTGGTGAGGATCGGGTGGTGGAGGGTTATGCATCTTTTTGCCTGATCTTTAATATGAAATGATCTCTATATGCTGTTGTCTAGAAGCATATGGCTAAATTTGCAAGGATATGCCAATTTATAGATGTGAATGTCGGTAATATTGTAACGTACAAATTACTAACAGTCAAACACAGCCACGTTTCACGTTTATTTTTTGGTAGGTATTATATATATAATAACTGACATTCAATGGATTTTTTTAGACGATTATGTCCTTTTTACAAGCTACGAGATCGTTCCTAAGTGGATAAGAAATTTAACCAATTTAATTAATTAATGGCCATGTGAAATATTGACATGTATCAATCAATCGTCTATCCTTACGAAGTTCCGTTTCATGACAGTACTGCCGACAGTTTAATTAATTTTAAAAAATATTTATTACATTCGGTAATTTTTTTTCTCAAATGAAAACATTTAGATGGAAAAAATGGATAAATCAGTAAGAATTTTTTAAAATAATATTTTTTAAAAAATGGATAAATCACTTAGATGTTGACATCTGTTTTTAAAGTGGGGTAGAGCTTTTGTTTATTTCTTTCTTTATCAGAATATTGTAATAAAAGTTAATTTCCTAAAAAGTATTTAGATCATATAGCTAGAAAAGTGTATTAAGCAAAGCAAAGCAAGCAGATCAATAATTGTATTATGCGGTCATGCTCTTGAAATGGGCTGGGCTTTTAATTTAACTTTATGGATCACATGTTAGTCCAATTGACTTGGGCTTAATAGCTGAACAGAGTAGTTTTCCGGGCCAAGTTGTGGTGTTGGGTTTAGGCCCAATTGAGTTTGACTCCTTTTGCTCCTCCCTTCATCCAAGTGATTCCACCTCAGCTCGAGCTCAATATTTTAAACTCTTTTTGAGCCCAGTTTTAACAATTTGCGAGCTCACTCGATTCATTTACATTTTTTTAATCCTACCATCAACAAAATTAATAAATATTTCAAATTAAATAACTATTTATTTTCTTGATTAAAAGTCAATAAATCAAAAACATTATTTTGTCAACATAATTCTTCAAATTGTCACATCTTAATTTTTTTTCTTTGGTCATTTTTCAGGAAAGTCAATTCTAGAAAGTATTGTATTACATATTTCCTTCATGAATACATTTTTTGGTAACTAAATTGTCAAAATTAATTTTGTATACATTGTTTTCCCATTCTTGGAAAAAATGTGAGGAGAACAATCAATTTATACCTAATTGCCAATTTAACTAATATTTAAATGTAAAATAATTATTATTTATAATAATATTTTATAATCCCAAATTAATTTTGAATTAAAAAAATAAAACTATTATGATTTTTTAAGAGCAAAACTAAAAGGGGAAGAAATAAGAACTAGTGACATACAATTTGCCAACTTGGCATACTGATACAGAGCCACACTGATTTTATATTTTGTTAGTGGCCGCCAGCTCTTTGTAATCCACTGCATTAACGTTTAAGGCTAAAAAAGCAATTTGAGGAAATAATGAGGATCAGTTAATAATTTTGGTAGTTCGCTCTTTAATTTTTTTTTTCTATTTTTTTTTATAAAATTTGTTTTTTTGTATTTAAATAAAACAAAAAGGTGGGGTGTCATGTGATATATGGAGGCACCGAATGAGGTTTTCTTTTAATAAGAAATTGAAAAAAGAAGAAGAAGAAGAAAGCAGAGACATAGACAAAGACACTCTGTTCTCTCCGTTCTTAGCCCCCAAACGCACGAAAACCCCAAATAATTCAATTTCAATTTTCAAACAAAAAGCTCTTTCTCTCTCTGTTAGCTTTACTTCCATTATTATTATATCACCGTTCTTTCTCAGCCTCTCTTCTCAATTTCGAACTATACTCTCTCGCTATCAATCTCTAAAAATGGGCTCAGGCAGTAGTCGATTGGGTTCGCGTCCATCGCGGGGCCGACTGAACAGCAGAAGCCCCTCCCGCCTCTTCTCTTCTCTTATCTGCGGTGGCTCCTCTTCTCGCGCTACTCTTCAGGTAACCCAAAACACACGATACAAAAGGAAAAGAATCCCATGCATATTTCTTCTCCTTCTTTCTTTCTCTTCTCCATTTCCTGTTTCTTTTTATTATTCTTTTTCTTTCTTATTTCTTGTTTCCCTCCTTTTTTAATACATTTGATCGGCTTTGATGAGCAGGGATCGATCATTTGGTTTAAATGATTGATCCCATATTTAACTAAAAATTATTGTAATGTAAAAAATAAAAATAAAAAAAGGAGATAACCCATTTCGTGTTTTTTGTTTCTTTGATCAAATATTGCAACTGGTTTTTGTGGTATTGATTATCTGATGCTGAAATGGGTCCATTTCGGGTAATTTTAGGTTTATTCGCTGTACGTATATGTTTTGTTTTTCTAATTCTCTTCCTTGGTATCAAAACTGATATTTATGTTATTTAATTCTGAGTGGATTAATTTATCAATCTAGAAATTATAACTAGTCTATATGGTTGCTTTGTACCTTTGGTTGCTTAATAGTTGTAACAGTTTTGATTTTAACAATTCCTTGGTTCGGTTAAAGGCCTTTGAATCGCATTCTGTTTGTGATCACTGATGATTTCTTTTCATGAGATTTAGGTTTTTGTCTTGTCAAATTGTATCATAGGTCAGACTTTGATGGTTGGTACTGTTTGATTGAGCTTAAGCGAATACTATCAATGAGTTTTTGAGTTGTATAAATAAGAATTATACATTTTTTTGCTTGGCATGTTGAATATAATTAATTGGATTTTTTTATTTTTTTATCTTGGAGCTAAAATTGTGCTGTTAGATGCGCTTGTTCTCATATTTTGGTATGTCTCAGGTGCAAATATATTCCATTTATTCCAAATGAAGTAATTGCAATAGAAATAATGTGTGTTCTACAATAGTATCTATGTGTGCAAAAATGTTAATAGCTGATTGAACTAGAAAGCTTGGACGTAGAGAATTGAACAATGACTCACAATAAGGCTACTTTGCTTTTAATTTAAATAAAATAAAAAACAACTACGCTTTCGATTAATTTTACAAACTTTGAACAAAGAACTAGGAAGATTTGCAAAATTTTAAATCAGGAGCACCATACAGTTAGCACTCTTCATCTTTGCCCTTGATTGATTGGTGAAATTTTTTAGAAGCTTTTATGCAAAGCTCTGTGGTGGTATTTCTTATGATTGTGGCTTGTTCTTTTTGTTGATCGATGGCAAAATATATCTGTATTTATAACTATGACATGACAATTACACTAGCCCCACCTGCCATGCCATGTATTTTGTGTGCATTTTTGGATGCCAAACGAAAATGCTATTACAAGGGCCAGAAGATTCTGCCTATGATGGAGAGACCTATTTGTGGTGGGTAGGCAGTGTAAATAGAAATTTGGATAGTTCTCTCACCCATCAAAAACGCAATGTGGCAAGATACAAGTATCTATTGGTTGTTGTTCTGCATGTCTTGAATCTTGATCAATGCACATACTTTCTTTTCTATGTTTAGATAATTCTTTTCAAGATGCTCTTGTTTAAATGATCTTACCTTCAGTTTATAGAAGAGACTGACATATGAACAATTTTTACATACAGATGGAAAATGAAGTTCTGTTCCATTCTGCAAAACATTGTGATCCTGTCACCAATGAGATCTCCAATCTTGCAGAGGAGTCTTCTTTCATTTATGGCACAGGAACAAGGTCTACCAGCTCTCTTTCTGAAACTGGACCATCTTCTGGAAGCAGTATCACAGCCAGCGAAGGATCTGCTGAATACATTCTGAGAAATGCTGAAACAAGTAATCAAGGAAAATGCTTGTCTGAGAGTAAGGAATTAGTTACTCCCCATCAGGTAAGTGGTAATTATAGTCATGATGACTCTTTTAGGAATAGAAGTAGTTCTGAAGCTAGTAGTTCGCTTAAAGAACAATCTTCAGATCCTGTCTCTGTAAATATTTCGGCTAACAAGGATGCAGTCAATGATATTGATACTTCAGAGAACAAAGGTGTTCCTCAGATCTGCCCTCACATCACATATCCAAATAGTTCGTTTCCTGAAGGGCTTGCTGATTCACATGCTGTTGGGACGTCTGTTGAGAATCACTTGGATGTAGTAACAAGCACTTTTAGTTTTGATTCTGATCCTGTTCCTCATAGTTCTGATCTTCCAGTAAGTCTTCACTCCGGGGGAAATGAATCTGCACAAGAAGTGATGCCTTCAGGTTTAGGATTTCTTGTGGCCAACAGGGAGCAGGGCCAAGGAGATGGAAGTGTACTTCATGTAGATGTTGTAAGCATCTCTTCCAGCATTTTGTCTGGCGGTAATGCTGATACAAGTGGTCATGAGGCCAGAAGGAACAGTAGAAGACTATTTTGGGATGCATTCTCAAGACGCAGTTCTAGAAGGCATCTTGATTCTCCAACCATTCTTTTCTCAACAGATAATACCGAGGATCTACTATCTCACGACAGATGGCTCCTTGATTTCAGTGGTGATTTTTTTGATGATGGGATAGAAAGTGATTCTGGATATCTGGGCAGTAGAATTCACAACGTGAATGCACGCAGGCGACACTCAAGATCTGAGGTGATTTCCTAAATACGTTTGAGCCAAAAAAAAAAAAAAAAAAAAAACGCTTTTGATTAATTTTCCTACTTTATTTTACAAGTTTGTGCTCTAGGGTTCGTATGCTATTTAATTGAATGTGTTTGCTGCAGTCGAAATAGTCTTTATTTGTCCACAGGATGGGATCTTGAAATGCAAATTTTGGAGATACCTATCCCTTAAGTATTTCTTTTTGCTGAAATGGCTGTTCTCACCCCATAATTTTACTATTGCACTAGCCAGTGGCTATTAGTGTTTGGTTGTAATTGTAAAGATGGGTTCATTATAGAGGTGGTCTACCTAATTAGAAGCCTCCTCAATTCTTCATATACCTCACCTTTGAGATTAGAATTGCCTCGTTTTCTTTTTACATACACAATTCATGACTTTGTTTGTGTTTGTGTTGACAATTTCTGATGTGAATTCTGCGAGTCTCTCTCAATCATCACATTTCCTGTCTCATTCTGTAATTTTTCTGAACGGCTTATGCATAACTCTTTGCAGATCTGGGAAAGACTTCGCGGTGGCCTTGATGGGCATAATCGTAGAACTACCTTGTGCCCATCAGGACTCCATCCTGAGGGTAGATGTTCATGTGAATCATTCTCGGCGACTGAGGAGACTAGTAATCGTGAAAGTATATCACGAATAGTCATGCTTGCTGAAGCTTTATTTGAGGTACTTTGCCTCTATCAGCTGACATGTGATTCATCTCAATATATGAACTTGGTACATTGTAATATGTCAGGTGGTCGTTGTTTGAAAATTGGAATTAAAATGGACCTATTTGGTACTGTTGGATCAGATGCATACAAATTGATAAACTGATTTTAAATGTGTTTTTTCTTGCTCTCCCTGCCTGTTTCATAGCTAATACTGAATACCTCTTTTTTGGAACTTCCATATTTAATTTACAAATATGGGAATTGCAGTCGGCTAACAGTTTATATCCATAAGCTGTTTTTCTCTAAGCATTGTTATGCTTTTTTGTCAGTTACAATGTATGGTATTTTAAGCTGTATGGCCAATTTATATCATTTTCATGTCTGATAATATCATTTCTTATCCCCATATATATATATATGCACTAGAATGATAGGCTTTGCTTTATGTTTTTTGTACCATATTTTCAATACCAAAATAATTATGCATGAGTGATGACTTGTGCAAACATGCACAAATAAATCTTAAGAATTTTTAAGAAGTTTTGATGTGGCAATATCCATCCACTGTTGATTCCATATTAGAATGTTGAACTGTTACACAACAGAACACATTAAATGCCATGTTTAACTAGAATTGCTGTATTGAAATATTTTCCTTGCATACGGAAAAGTCAGCTTGGTATTTAATGTTACCCATTGTGAACTTAGTACTACCTGATTTGCAAATCAGCAAATACAGTTGAATGCTGAACAATGACTACTTATGCTCTTCTATTTTCAAATATTACTTTTTTCTTTTGGAATGAGTTCACTTGGTTTCCTGTTAATTTAGCCTTTGGTTTTAATTAATAATTTCAGTTTGATATTATTATGGTAAGACATACCTATGAATCCTTTGGAACTGCATAAATGTTTTATCTGTAAGTTTCCTGGAGAGGTGTTCCAAAAATAACCAGTTACTTTTTTTTTTTTTGGTTATGCTTAATCTGCAGGTTTTGGATGAAATCCATCGCCAGCCTGTCTCACTTTCCCTATCAATGATGTCACTTCCAGCCCCAGAGTCAGTTGTTGACTCTTTCCCCCTTAAGAATCACAAAAAGCAGAAGAAAGTTGATGGCAATGACGATGTTGAACAGTAAGTGCCAAAATAAATTTCATAGGGCGAACCAATATATAAATCAGAATAAACCCGATATAATACCTGTCTACTGTTCACTTGCCCTCTTTGCTAGTGTATTGTTTCAGTTCAGCATTTGGAGCAGGTGTTAGGTGTGTTTTGACTATCTGCAGTGAGGTTGTAATGTAATGATTGATTTTGATCTGAATGTCGGTATCTATAGGCAACAATTTAAGTTGATAATTCTTAAAAGTTCGCTCTGTATTTAACAGTTTGATGGCCAGGTGTTATATCTGTCTAGCTGAGTACGAGGAAGGGGACAAAATAAGAGTCCTTCCCTGCCACCATGAATATCACATGTCCTGCGTTGATAAATGGCTTAAAGAGATACATGGGTAACATCATTTCCATTCTTTGCTATTTTTTTTCATAATTTATTTTTCATAATGGACTTTTTAATCTTCTTGTTCTTTGTTCTTTTTCTTTTTCCCCCTTTTTTGCGTTTCCCTGGCATTTCTCTTTCTCTTTTACAGGGTATGCCCACTTTGTCGCGGAGATGTTCGTCAGGGTACCAATGAACCTTCAGTCGAGCCTTTTGTCCCCAATTCAGAAATCCCCTTTGTTTGATAAAATTGCATATATGTATTATGGATGTAAATAGTAACCTTCTGTTTTAGGGTTTTTATGTTTCTTATATTGTAATATATCCTAAAGATTCCTATGTAGAATTTTATAGAAAGGCAAAGAAAATGGGATTTTCATGATCCAATATATCGTTCCATTTTGTGGTTCTTTCCATCGTTCTAATTCATCTAGGCTAATCCTGGAAAGAGCTGTCTTGCTTGTATATATGCTGCAATTTTGTATTATTTTCTGCTGAAACTTTAAGAGTGCTGATATTGCTTCTATGCTGAAACCTAAGAGTTCTGCATTTTCTTTTTTTGCTGCAAGCGTCCATGGGAATTTTCTTTAATAAACATTTTTAACATAATAATATATATTTTTTCAATGGTAGCTCTTACAGTAAGCTATAGCAGCATACCCTAAAATGTTCCCTGCATTGCTTTGTATCTTCCAAAAGAAAAGAAAAGAGAAGAAGCTCCATGCCATTTTGGTCTCCAATTGAAGGTGATTCAAATCTCACCGTATTTTCATTGCTTCCGCTATAACCATTGGAGAAGGGATTATATTTTCGAAGTACTTAACAAAAGATTCTTAAATTTTAGAAGAATAATGTTCTCCTTTCAACTGTTCATACATAATACATTTTTAATAGAATACATAGCTAAACAAGTAATCATGCTGCTGGAATGAACATACTCTTCTTATACCTTCTCTGCTTCTAGCCAAGAAAAGAAGCTCCATGCCTTGGAGACCAAAAGGGATTTTGGTCTTGAATAGAAGGTGATTCAAATCTCATCTTATTTTCATTGCTTCCACTATAACCATTGGAGAAGGGATTATTATTTTCGAAGTACTTGTCATTGCTGCCGTAACAAAAGAGATTTGGGTGAAAATTTTCGTGGTCATTATCTTCAAATGTTGTCCATCTCATGGAATTGTGGCTATGTTTCTCTCTAACAGCGTTTCGTTTGTTCTCCATCTCTCCAACATGATCCTTGAACTCTTTCTTCACCACATCCAAAACGACATCACCATAACGATCACACCATGACCTAAATTCCAAGATAAAATTTGGTAGGATCAGTTTCTACAATCTCATACATTTGAAACACCCTTTAAAAAGAAAAAAAAAAGGAGGAAGAAATAGTGTTCGGTGTCTCACTTGGGAAAGAACTTTTTCAGGTCAGCTTTATCAACTGGAAGCTTAGTGGAAATTTCTTCCATTTGGTCATCTCTGTTGAAACCATAAAGTAAAGCATGACAATGCATAAACACCAATATTTCAAATCATTAACATGTTGGATTTCATTTCAGTATAATTCAGGTTATTTAAATACAAAAATATGAAATAAAATTTTGGGTTTCTTGTGAAGCAAATCAAGAATCATATATTCCATTCCCAATTCTAGAGCTAACCAAATATGACCTAAATTTCAGTTAAAAATGCTTACGAGAATTTAAGATTGGGGTTTTTGGTGCAGAGTTCTGTTTGAATTCTTGACAGTTCCTTCTTTATCTTATCTCCTAAAACCTGCAAACAAGCATACACACAATATGAGCTAAAAAAAAAAATCAAAGCAAGTAAGTGAAGAGACTAATAAAAATTATCAAGAGTGAACCTTATCAATGAAAAAATCTGACGGAGAGCCATTAGAATGTAGCTTCCTTTTTATCAGTTTAGTATCTGGTCCTTCTCCCATAGGGCTGTCAACAAGGTGGCAAGACCCTATGGATGAATCACAATCTGATCTTTCATTATTTAGAGGCAGAGGAGTTGTCTCATCATCTGAATCATTTTTCTTCCATTTCTTAAAACCATCAAAACCCCATTGCTTTTTTGCTGACTTTGATACTTTCTCTACATGATTAACACAATTATCACCAGCACTGCCACCACCACCAGCACCGTCACCACCTCCACCATGGGCCTCCCTAAACTCTCTTTGGAACAAAGTCTTAAAAGGTTTTCTCTTTACCTTATCGGTGCTTCCACATTCTTTAGCAGACTCATTTGGTAAGCTTTCTTGCATGAGAATTGACTTCGTTTCGCTTTCTTTATTCTTCAAATGACCATCCCTAAATGGGTTTTCTATGTCATTATTAACAAAGCCAGGAGAGGAGAATTTTGATTCAATTTCAAATATACTCCTCTCTTCTCTATGTTCAATCTGCCTCTTAGATGAACCAAAACCAAAAGCTGAGGCTGCTCCTTTAATTTGCTTGATTGCTGAATTAGGCTTTGATTTGTTTTTAGAGGGTAAATTTTCTTTAGTAACCAAGTTTTTCTCATCTTTTAAGTCAATAACTGACCATTCCTCTTCTGAATTCCCTTTTAGGTCTCTTGGGCCAGAAACTATAACATCTCTTGACTCAATTTCTGCCCCTTGAACAGCTAATCTTTGTAACAAAGGCCTCTTTGAAGAATGGTACTCATCTTCTGATATGCATTTTGCATAGAGCAGCTCCTGCATAAAGATAATTAACAAAAAATATTTAGGGAAAGGAAAGAGGAAAAAGAATTACTTCTAGGTCTTGTTTTGTTTGCTCTAGAAATGGTATTAGGAAGCTATTACTGGAATATCATACCTTTTTCATTTTGGGTTTTTGTTCTTAAAAGATTTACATTTTTTACGATAATTTGTATTTAGATGACGTAAATTTTCACTGAAAGATATCTACATTTGAGTATAATTTCGAAACGACAGAGAATTCTTTCTAGTTAATTCAAAGATAAACTCAAATTATACTTTCTTGCATATAATAAATTAGACAAATGCAAGAGAAATTTTAAATTTATATTTAAAAATTCCAAAAAGCCCATAAACTAAAAAGATAAAAATTAATTCTTTCTTACCAAGCATTAACAGAAAAACCGGTTACTAACTATTAATTACTATTAACTAATTTCTGAAAAATAAAAAAAAAATAACACCCATTAGATAGAAACTTGCCTGTAAAAAGACCAACTTATCTCTCAAAATGAGTGGCTGTTCATGTTCAGCTGGAGAAGCGATTAGTGTTTCGAGCAAATGGGTTCGAAAAGCTGAAACCTCATTCTCTGCTAAGATTCCTTCTTTATGGAGACCCATTAAGTTCAAGATCTGATGGAAAGAATCCTGTTGCCATTTCAAGTTATCAGATTGCAGCTTTGAGAGTCTGTGCTCAGCAGCAGGCAATCTCCGCTTCTTGAAGGAGAAAGGAAGAATAGTCTTGCAAATAGAGGTGATTGAATCATGGAGAGAAGAGTAATATGTTGGTGTGTATGTGTACACCATTTTTGATGATCTCTTGGTTTCTTGAGCTGAAGCAGACAGTGTATTTAACCGAGATTGCTTGTTTTTTTGGTTTGCCAGAGCTGTGATTTGAAGATTTCGAAAAGAGAGAGATAAAAATTTTCTTTTCTGGTTTTCCTTTTTCAATGGATCTTCTTCTTTCGTCTTTATGATATGTTGATTCATACCCAGGAATTTGAATGTCGGATGCTTAAACGGTCATTTGGAACTAGCCGTTAGAACTTGGGAAGAAGGTGGTGCAAAGTGAACCAATAATTGGCGGATCGTTTTATTATTGGAGGAAAACTACTCATATTAAAATGAAAAAATTGAAAAAAATTTTGAAGTTAGACAAATTATTAATCAGTTTCTTATGATCATGAAATAATAGTTTCTGAATATAGAAGTCAAAGTGAAGTTTTGCATTTAGACTCAATTTTTAGATTATTTTCGGCAATAATTAATTTTTTTTTAAATAGCATTTAAATATTATTTTTAATAAAAAAAATAACGTTATCAATGTAGGGATTATTTTTATTATATAAAAAAAAGTATCTTAATTTTTAAGTTTAAGATTTAAGGTTGGAATTGACTGTAATAACCCTAAGAGTTAATAACAAGTTAACATCATATTATATTTTGCTAATCCTTGTTAATTAATTAAATAAGCATCAACCAATAAGACAATAATTCATATTAGTGGATGAAAAATTGAAAATGACACTCTCACTAACTCCATGGATAACTTCAGTGCTCTTGACATGTAAATTACGTAATAGACCATCCAATTATGACGAAATTAGGGTTTAGGGATAGTCCCCTTTGTAAAATTTTAGCTTTTGAAATTTGTTCATCTCCTCTAATTATTTGGAAAAAGCAAAGGTATCTAATGATTTTGTATACTACAATTAAAATATCTATTGGCCCACTCCATGGACAAGAATGGGTGCATTATTTGAATTTCAACTTCAATAGGACAATGAATTGATAGACAGTGATTTTTAGGGTAAATAGAATCACTGATGCCCATTATTTCAACCTTTATATATTAAAGTCTGATATTCAGAAAAGAAATTCCATAAAATTTTATCTAATTCCAGATTTTTATATTGTTAATTTTATAAAATTGATAACATTTTTCAAAATTTATAAATAAAATTTCAATTATTAAATCTACAAATTTGGTTAAAACACTAAATGTTATCTTCTACAATATCGAGCAATATAGCGTTTAACCTAATTTTTATAGATTAATACGATATATTATAAAAAGTTAATTCATGTAAGGGTTAACTTTTAATATTTTATAAAAATTATTCAAACAGTTAACAATTATTAAAATAATTAATTTTTAAAAATTAATAAAATTTGAGAGCATAGGAAATTATATTATTAAATAAAAAAGAAAAATAGGAAAACCTATCTTGTAATTGATTGCTACACTTTGATGGGATGGTGTTGGGTTTGAAAGTAATCTTAAAGGCTGCAAAGGAATATAGTTTTTTATATATATATAATTCCTTTTCCATGGAAATTAATAATATTTATTATTATAAATTCAACCTCAATCTCTAAAAAAGATTATCATACTCGAAATCTCTTGATAAATGCATATTTTTTGTTATCGATTTCACGATAAAAATATAAAAAACAGAAGTACACCAAACTCTACCAAAACCAAATACAAAATCTATTGATATGTACAAAACTGAAAAAAAAAATTAAAATTAAAATTGGTTAAGTTGAACATGTATTTGCATTCTGCAACAAGGACAATGAGCATTGTTGTCTAGCCATGGAACCAAGCACCTGCAATGGAACTTATGAGCACATGGTAAGTGTACCAATGTCTCACCAGATTTAAACCTTTCAAGGCATATTGTGCACTCATATTGCTCAGCTGCCTTCCAATTCATTTTTGCCCAATTGAATTTCTTAGCTGGCCCTTTTTTTTTAATTCCATAAATCTCTGTTTGCAATTCACCAACTGCTAATGATTTGCCTTCTTCTACTTTGTTCTCATGCCTAATTATAGTGCATATTAGCAAATACCTTATAGATTATGCTAAAATTCACCAAATCTATTAATAATAATTTTTTTGGGACTTTTAATTTTTATTTATAAGATATTTAATAGTAATAAAAAATTGAAAATTGGAAATAAATTTTTTACCTTTTGGATGATGATTTTCTTTGAATTCTAAGCCTTTCATCTAATCTCTCCTTGGCTTTTCTTGCCACCACTCCTAACATCTCATCCTCATATGCCTTATTTATTATGCTTCTCTATTTTTTAAAAATAAGTAAATAAACTTAATTTAATTTAAAAAAAAAAGAATAAAATAATCAAAATCAAGAAAAAAAAAAAGGTAAAAGAAAACAAAGAACATGTGCTATAGATAAGGGAGAGATATACCAGAGAAGAAGAGATAGAACTGTGAGAACTTTCATGGTTGCTTGTATACAAGCAGAAAGAAGATCTTCTAGTGGAGCCAGAAACGGCGGAACAAGTTGCATCACAGCTTTGATGAAAGCGTCGCCGGCGAGCACATTCAACGCCAGGTAACATACCAGCCATTGATTTAACCCACAAAACAGAATCCTCTCTTTGAATCTGACCAATTAAGTTAAATGAACTGAAGCTGCTGCCGCCTGAAATAAGAAACAGAGAAATGGAAGACTGTATGAATATATAAAAAGTTCGATTAAAACAAGAAAAATAGACATAAACATCCCATCGAAGATAGCGGGAGACAAAATATCATGGGTCCGTATCTCTAATGGCTTTATTAATTAATTTAATTGATTAAAAAAAATTGAAAAATACATTCAAATCATTGTCGATCTTCACCTTCTAAGAAATTGGGTTTTTGAAAATTTCTAGATTAAAGAATGAAAGAAAATGGAGGAGAAGGAAGGAGACGAGGAAGCTTCATTGCAACTTAGCTCAACTAGAACGCTACTGCCTACTAACAATATTTCCAATTACCCGAACTAACTACAAAACCGACGCCAAAATCAAATGGGTCTTTTACTCTTTATTGTAAGCGGACAGTACGCACATGCCTACAGGTATGGGTCACGTGTGTAACCGAAACGTTTTTCCTGATCAAATGGCTTTGGTTTTGTAGTTCATACGTAAATTACTATTGAGTCCCTAATATTTGATGAATAGCTGGTTTTGGTGTTCATGCTTCATAAAAATTTATAGCTCATCCAATTAACAGAAATTATTGCGTTTTGCAACTTTTTCGTAAATTTATTCATATTATATTTGAACTTTGCTAATTTTAGAAAAAAATTATTTTTTATTTAAATATAAATAAATTTATTAAATATTATTTTTAAAAGATTAATTAATAACACGTTAAAAATAGAATTATAGCAATGACAAGAAGAGAAGTTTATAAAACATTTTACAAATTTTTATAACAGTCATTTATTCAAATAAGAATAAAGTATGATTGTAGCATATTATTTTCATATTGACTGAGATATGCTCCAGACTTGACTTCCTTTTTATAAAAAAATAAATAAATAAATAAAAGTTTCAGTTGTATTTTTAGTAAGTTTTCATATTTTTTAAAAGATTTTGAAGAATTATTTTATGGTAAATTACATTTGTTGTGTGCTGCTAATTCTCACTCTCATAATAAAAGAAATACGATTACATTATTTATTATTTATTTATATTTATGAAAATTTTATTCAGTGTATATATAGATGAACATTTAATGTGAAAAAATTTTAAAAAATTAATTTTTGTCTTGGTATAATTTAAAGCATATAATTATATTAGAGGAGAAATAAATAAAATATTACGAGTAATTTAGGGAAAAAAATTGATTAAATTATTTTTTTAATTTTAGTACAAAATTAATTATTTTTATAAAAAAGAATGGAGAGAGTATTTAATTTTTTTTTAAATTCTTTTTTTTTTTTTTTCTTTGGAACGCTAAACCAGCTAGTCAAGTGGATCAGGCCCACTTGTTTGTTGTCACGAAAATGCAGCCCTAAAACTATAGACAATAAACAGCTTCTATCTCTAACTCTGATGCATAAATCCAATTACTATTCGTCGGCGCTGCCGCCGCCTCCTCCAATTGGTCGGAAATCTGACGTCAAGTTCTCTAGTAATAACAGCCGTAGTTACGCCATCCTCTTTTACTTCTTCCAGCAAACTATCACTACCGCGATTATTCCTACTATTTCCACCATTATCACCATTACCATTGTTCACTAAAAAGTCACAATCTTTATTCTAGTCGATTCTTATCTCTTGAAAGCCTTTTTACTCATTTTCTGGCATTTGGGTAGAAGAGAAAAAAAAGAAGAAAAAGATGGATGCTTTGAGTGGCTATGGTGTATGCTTGAAGGAGTCTCCTCTCCAGCTGCCGCGTTCTCTTTCTACCAATTACTACAAGAGGTCAATCTGATAATTTTTTTTTTTTTTTTGTGGCTTATGTATGTTTATTTTGGGTTTTAGGTGATAAGTTTTTTGCTAGAAACTTTTATTTCCTGTTCTTAGCTGATCGTGCTTGCTTTGTTTTCTTTTTTCTCTTTAATAGGAGGAATGCGAAATGGAGTCCCCCTCAAGCTGCTATAATTCCCAATTTCCATCTTCCAATGCGTAGTTTTGAAGTTAAAAATAGGTAAGCTATCAATGGTGCACTCTCGTTTGGAGAAAAAGATTTTCTTTTGGTTCAGTGTTATAGATGTGATTCTTGGATTCTAATTTTGAAGGCTAAAGAAAATACGTTCTCTATGTGTTTGGCCTGATATCTATGTAGGATATTGTTTAATATTTGTTAGTGATAGTTTATCTGATTTTTTTCTGGGTTCTTAACTAAGAAATATGAAGCAAAAAACTTGGGAAAGTTTATTTGACATGGACCAATAAAACCAGATATATTTAATATGGTAAAAACGGTGGTAATCAGACAAGTAATGGAACTGTCATTGGAGCAAATCAATTGCCGGAGTTTATTTTCCTGGAGATTTCTTATGGTTGTTGAAATTAGAACTCATATATTTTCATAGAGGAATTATAATGTTGCATTTATGAGTGTTCTGAATGGCCAAAGTGAGATTACGAATGATCAAATGCTTAGATTTTGGTGCTAGGTGTATGGCTAATTAAAATCTATCTTTAAATGTGGTTTGGTTGATTGTCACCTCAGTAGTATATAAACCATGGTTTGCGGGAGGAGCCATGGCCTGAATTGAAAACATTATGAATGCACATATTTCTGGAGCTGATAAAGTGAATGATCTATAGGAAGATTCTATACCAAATGTTGAACAGATAAGGATTCGTGGTACCGTTCTAGCCAAGTGCAAAACATGTTAATTTTGCATCCTTTGCATTGGCTTTTATATCATATCATGCTTGTTTACCACAGATGTGGCTGCTTGACCGGTTTTCACTGCGTTTTTGTTTGTTGGACTGAGTTTTGAGAACTACTTGCCAACAACATGCATGCTTGGTTGAAGAATTGATACCACAAAATTATATGCTCTTTCAATGCTTGCAGGACATCATCGGAGGAAATAAAGTCCCTTAGATTGATAACAGCCATCAAAACCCCATATTTACCTGATGGTAGATTTGACCTTGAAGCATATGATACTTTGGTGAATATGCAAATTGTTGATGGTGCTGAAGGTGTTATTGTTGGTGGCACAACTGGTGAAGGTCAGTTGATGAGCTGGGATGAACACATAATGCTTATTGGTCACACAGTTAACTGTTTTGGTAGTTCAATCAAGGTGATTGGAAATACCGGCAGCAACTCTACAAGAGAAGCAATTCATGCTACAGAGCAAGGTTTTGCAGTTGGAATGCATGCTGCTCTTCACATCAACCCTTACTATGGAAAAACCTCTGTGGAGGGCTTGGTTGCTCACTTTGATAGTGTGCTACCTATGGGCCCTACAATTATTTACAATGTACCATCACGAACTGGCCAAGATATTCCCCCAGGTGTGATACACAGTGTAGCACAAAGTCCAAACTTGGCAGGTGTTAAAGAATGCATGGGTAATGATCGGGTGGAACAGTACACAGAGAAAGGAATTGTGGTATGGAGTGGGAATGATGATGAATGCCATGATGCTAGGTGGAGCCATGGGGCTACCGGAGTGATTTCTGTTGCTAGCAACTTAGTCCCAGGCTTAATGCGCAAGCTCATGTTCGAGGGGAAGGACCCTGCACTAAATTCAAAACTTTTGCCTCTCATTCGATGGCTTTTCCAAGAGCCAAACCCTATTGGTTTGAACACAGCTTTGGCACAACTTGGAGTCGTGAGACCGGTTTTCAGGCTGCCATATGTACCTCTTCCTCTGCCAAAGAGGGTAGAATTTGTGAATTTGGTGAAGGCAATTGGGCGTGAGAATTTTGTAGGAGAACAAGATGTTCAGGTTCTTGATGACGATGACTTCCTGTTGGTAGGTCGGTATTAGTCAGTTCTTGCTATTCAGAACTTTTTGCTTGGATTTTCGGTATGACTAGTAAGTTTTGCAGTTTCAGTTACAATAAGGCTTCTTGTTACATTGTTGAATCTGAAGCTGAAATGTAGTCTTTAACTTCTTGCTACTGGTGTGTAATGTTCAAAAAGATCTCTGTTTAGATGATCAGGTGTCATTGCTTGTAAATCATCTTGCTCTTGAATGGGAAATGTTGGGATCATCTTACTTTGCTTCTAAAAAGCTCAAATGAAATTTGCTGAGCATGTCAAATAATTGTATGGAGTGTCAAAGTACATGCTGTCTATGCTGCTGTGGCATTCATAATTGAATTATATTTCTATTGATAAAATAATGAATTATTTTCTTCAAATTGGTGTATTCAAGCTGGAACCTGAATAGTTTCCCAATTATCTTGGATTTAATTTCTTTTTTATTTTTTGGATAAATTGGATTTAATTTCTTTTAACGACGCCTCAAAATTACTTTGACAAGAGGTAATCATGTAACTAATATTTAATATATTACCCTTATGTATAATTGCACTATTTATGGGATAATGATAATTTTAGTGTTTGGACTTGTCAATTTTTTCTATTTTGGTGTCTGAACAGAAAATTGTAATAATTGAGCGTGTGAATTTTCAATTTTTTCTATTTTGGTATTTTCTACTGACATGGCTTAATGAAAAATCCAATGGCATTTAATTGGATTCATAAATTCCTATGCAGCTGCCAATCTACACTGACTCACTTGACACATAAGACGCCGGCGTGGTAAAAAGGTCAAAATATTCTATTTACCTTTGTTGATTATTGCCCTAAACCCATTTCTTCCCCAAAATATAACCTAAATCGTGAAACTTCTTTCTCCTCCGTCGAACTTCTTTCTCTTCTCAAATCTGTTCATGTCATTGACGGTCCCTTTGTTATTTTCTCCCTCGTCCTTCGTATCTTCTTCAATTGGTGATGGATTTTCGATTTTGCAAGTGTGGAATCACATGCGCAATTCAAACATAATGGAAGACGTTGAATTCTAAAAGGAGATTTGTCGCTTGCGAGATTTGTTTGGTGACTTTGTAGTTGTGGTTTGTGCTTTTCACTTTTATTTGATTTTTTTTTTTTCGTCTGAATTTAAGTTTTCTTTTTATAATTTGAAAGTTGAGTGAAACAATAATTGCAATTTCTTTGAATGGATCGATTTTGTTATGTGCAACAGAGCAAAGTGAATTATTCCTAATTTTTTGAAGAGCAAGAATGAGATGGAAGTTGAGTTGCAGAGAAGCTGGAAATGGGAGAAGTTTTTATGCTTTTGGATTGTTTTGTCCATCATTATAATTGTGTTGAAACGGTGATTGAACTAATGTGTTGGGTAGTTAGTGTTTAAGATGAATTTTAGTACTTTTAAATGAAGCAAAATTGTAATATCCTAGTTTAAGATTAAATAGAATCTGATTTTGTTTGTAATGACGAATCTTTTGCCAAATGATCATGTGTTTCTTTTGATCAGTTTGTTTAAATGTTTCTTATGATCTGTATTACTAGTGTACAGTTTGGTATTGGTAAAATCACGGGTAATGAACATGAAATGGATATGAAGCAAAGAAATAATCAGTCAATGAAAATGATGCAAAATGTGGACTTAAAAAATGCAGTAAAATTCTACAAAATATACATTATGTACACAAAAAATGGACTTGAAATATTCATTAATATACAACCTTTGTGGTTATTTCTCTATTTTATGCTTTGGAAGTAATAAGTAAAAACATTTAAACATGTTAAATATAAATCCTAAAACCTTTAAAAGCATTGTAATTAACAATAGAAACTGCAGTTCAATTGAATAAACACAATTCTCAAATTAATTGACTGTTAACATAAAATGTTCAATTTTGTTAACATCAAATGTAAGGTTTAAAATCCTAAATGACAGACTTAGTCAAATGTAGACTTGTGGCTACTAACATTGTTCAAACCAATAAAAAAGAAACGAAAAGTACTATTACAATTTAATTTCCTTTATTGACTGATTCTTGGGTCTACATTACATCATTAGGATTCTAATCTAAATTCTAAATCAAATTTGCCATATGTTATATGATATGATTGATTTTAATCTAAATTCTAAATCAAAGGACCAAAAGCTCCAATAATTAATTTGATAATGAAATTTATGAGAGTAAATTAAGCATTTATATCACTTTTTTTAACCTAATTTAAGTTAACTAATTCATATAATTCTTTAAAAATAAAAGAATATTTTAATCTTGAATTTAAAATAAAATATCATATCATTTGTTACTTTATTATTTTCTATTGAAAATTTCTTTTACACAATATTTCTGCGGAGCATTACAGGGGCTCCCTTCTTCTAGTTACTTATTTGAAATTTGGTGACAATTATACTTCCTTCGATCATACTTCATACGGTCCAAATTGTTGGAAAGAAGGAAGGAAGGAAGGAAGTTTGACAAATAGCAAATCAAGACATTAGCTGTGACACAGTTGGAAGATTGCTGTATCTTACATTGCTTCACATGAAAATAGTTTGGACTTTGAACACACTCTTTTCATTTTCAAGCCATCATAACAATATTCTATAGTCAAGCATTAGCATAGACTTTTGAATTTTGGCATTCACATTCATATTACAATGACAATGATGTGTGAAAGCTTTTTACATGGTTAAAGAAAAAGAGAAGGACATTTCCATCTTTATTGTATTTTTATATGTACAGAAGTGTCAAAATGATGTTATATGTCAAAATAAAACCTGGGATGTAATAAATAATAATAGACTTTTCTCAATGAGCTAACAGACAATTTTCCACAGGATAAAATATAACTGAGTACTCAAATTATGTTCAAATTTACCTTTCTAGTCCCTCTATATTTTACAGTTAATTAGACATTTTCTGGATGAAATATGCTCATTTTTTAAATGGAAAGAGCTCATTTTTGAACGGAAAGACTCGATAATGAGATAGAGCATAAGGATGTTATAACTATTTCTCAAATATGGAAGGATTAAAGTTTTGAATATGATTTAGGAACACAGTTATATTTTACCCTTTTCTGAATAATGTGTCTTTGCTGCAAAAGAGATGGCCTTTGGTTTGGCATTTTTTGCCCCTCAAGCACACCTCAAACCATGTCTTCAGAAGCTGCATATCCAGAACTAGAAAGCTTCAAATATGATTTAGAAAGACAAAAGAGTATATTCAAATCAACCAGAACAAAGAAAATCATTATACAACATTTCCTCGATCTATCTACAGTTACATTAGAACAATTGGCAGCTACAACAAAATCTGCTACGAACTAAATTATATCACTAAAAAAATGATGATTACTTAATCAAAGTTTCACATAAACCAAAAATTAACTGCATAAATGTTTTCATCAGAACATTTGACTTGTTGGATCAAACATATGTTTTTACCTTGTTTTTTGTCAACTGGATTAGCATCCTGCTTGTGTTTAGGGGGGCCTTATCGCCTCGAATGAAGTGGCGAACGATTATGGGGTGATTTTCGAATGTGGTGAGAAGTGGAAGAACGTGATGAACCAGAAGTATTTTTAGTCCCCTTTGGTTTTTCCTTGATTGCATCTATTTGTTCTAATGCCTCCACAACTTCTCTCATTGAGGGTCGGCTTTTAGGATCTGGTTCAAGGCATTTTAAGGTAAGTTGTGCTGCTTGTAACATTGCCTTGGAGGAGTACTGGCCTTCTATTCTTACATCCATCTTGGCTTTCAACTTCTTTTTGTATGGGAGAATTGGCTTCAACCAATCAACCAAATTTTGCTGCCCATTTGGACGCCTTGTATCGAGCGCCCTTAAGCCTGTCAGCAACTCAAGCAGCACCACTCCAAAGCCATACACATCACTCTTAACATATAAATGGCCTGATTAATATTGCAAAACAGTATGTCAGCTAATGAAACTATAACAACCTATGAGAGCAGAACTCCAAATCCTTAAGTTTTTTTTTCTGTCTTGTTCATCAAACTCCATAATCAAGTATATACTCACAATTCTCAATTTTAATGATTATATATATATATATATATATATACTCACAATTCTCAATTTTAATGATTATATATATATATATATATATATATATATATATATATATATAGATAGAGAGAGAGAGAGAGAGAGAGAGAGAGAGAGAGAGAGAGAGTTACGGAGAGCTGTTTGCAAATAGATATAGGGAAAGGTAATATCTGACTTTATGTTATTACCTGTTGCAATGTATTCAGGAGCTGCATAACCATAGGTACCCATAATCCTGGTTGTCACATGTGAGTCTCCACCTGAAGGCCCCAATTTTGCCAAGCCAAAATCTGATATTTTTGCATTGTAATTCTTTGAAAAAAGACAGCAAAAGAAGAAGAAACAACAATGTCAGTAAAACATTTGAATGCTTACACCTTAAATGGAAGCTTTCAAACTCTACGTCCCTTTGTCTTGTTTAGACTTTGACGCACATAAAAAGAAGACAGCACTTGCTTTTTGGAAGTTTACTAAAATTTGTAGTCTTACCATCAAAATGTCAATACAATCGAAAGTGTAAAAATTAGTATTGAAGTGATGCATTGAGACCGACCATTTGGTAGCATTAAGAAGTTACGAAAGGAAATTTAGAATCACATCAATTGGTTTCTACTTTTGTTTATCTTTCAAGAAACAGAAAAAGAAGTTTATAAATTAGGCCTCAGATTTAAAAAGAAGCAAAAACATATAATCATATATAAACTAACCCCATCAAGCAGAATATTTGAGGCTTTGAAATCTCTGTAAATGACTTGCTTTTCTGAGGTATGAAGAAAAGCAAGACCTCGAGCTGCTCCAATGGCTATCTTGAGCCGTAAGTCCCACGACAAGGGTTCAATGTTAGGATTCCCTGCTAAAACAAATAATCCAATAATCAAAGGAATTTACCTAAAATTTAGCAAATTCTAGTCTTTCTTTTTTCAATTTCTTTATCTTAATTAGTCCTTTTCATCAATTCTTACTCCTGAAAAGATGATTCTCCAAGCTTCCTTTCTGCATGAATTCATACACAAGGAGTAGCTCTTTATCCTCCCAACAAAATCCTAACAATTTTACCAGGTTAGGGTGTGATAATCTTCCTAGAAAGTTCACCTCCGACTGCATTATCCAAAAGAGTTCAAAAAAAAAAAAAAGAAAAATGCAGATAGTTAGCATCAATAAGAAGGGGTATATTGCATGGATTTAATTTCTCCAAACATCAAGAACACCTGCCCCATGAAGTAGCAGCTAAAAGGTTTCGTATCAAATCCTCAATTCTCCTTCCTTCCCTATCCCATCAAAATAATAATAATAAAGATGGAAAAAAAAGATAAACCTTTGATCAATATCAATCAAAAGCAGTACAGTTTCCAGCATTTTTTATTAAAAGAGTTATTTCAAATATGACCTTATAAAAATTGCACATTCCTTCAACTGTCACTCCATTAGTTTGGTATGGTAGGCAATGAAGGTGAAGATGACCTTATGAGCAAGGCAACTTGCATAAAGTATCACAATTAATGAAAATGAAGCTGCAGGTGGGACCCATTATGGAAAAATGATTGAAGCCAACCATAAACACAATACATTAAACTTTGCTTTCCCCCCACCTTTATTCCCTCTCTTCTTCTTTTAATGGTCAAGGGTCAAGACTTAGCAGAAACAAGAAATTGGAAAAACAGAACAATCAATAAATGCAAAATAATTCATATTTCGAAGGATAATACTAGAATTGAAAAATTAGAATCAAATACCTGCCACTCTTGAAAACCTTGCATACTTTCTGAGTTTAATTTCTTGATAGCAACCGTTAACCCAGTGCCAATTTTGGAGGGTGCATAAGTCTTTTCATCAATCCACCCTTTGAAGACTTTACCAAAACCACCTTCACCCAAAACAGAATCTGATCTAAAATTCCTTGTGGCACCCTTCAAATCAGCAAAGGTGAACTCTTTCAAGTTTGGTGCCTCCAATATTTGACCATTAGAGTTTCCATCTTCATTCACTTCACTTACTGCAGCAGAGAATTGGCTTTTCCCTGCACTGCTACTTGTGGCTGAGAAATCCATGGTTGTGTTATTATTTGATGACCCTTTTGAACCAAAAGAACAAAATTTAATGGATCAGCTTCAAACCCAAGAAATAAAAGAGCAAGTGAAAAAAAAAAAAAAAAAAAAAAAGCAGCAGGAAGAGGAAAAAAAAAAACATACCTGGTGTAGGAGGATTAGTAGTGCTGGTGATGGTGGAGCTAGGATTAGCATCATGAGAAGAAGATCCAAAACAATTGCCCATGTTGACTTCCAAGACTCTCTCCTCTTTAGATGCGACCACTACTACTAAGTATGCTACTAAGATCAAGAAAACATGTTCATAGCAGAAGTATACATAAAGAGGATGTTCAGTCCCTTTTGAAGCAAAAACCGAGGAGGAGCCAGCCAAGATAAAAAAGAGGAAAAAGTGCCGTTTGTTGCTTTTGGGTTATGATTATATTATGATATATTATATATATATATGCACATATGTCAAATGAATTTTGTTCTTTCGTATTTGGGTGGACGGTGAAACGAAGAAAGCTCTCATCTTTTTCCTCGTAGTTACTGTCGATATTCACAAATTTTGTCGTCTCTTTGTTTTCTTCTAACTAATTTATAGCCTATAAGGGAAAATTCTATCTTTTTTATTCACCCGCTGGCAGCTACCGCTATTTTGCAATGACACTTCAGTCAACAAGAGAAGAGAAAAGAGCCGTGTGCTTAACCTATCCATTGCATATTCTATTCCAACAGTCAACGGAACCGTGTGCTTCTTAACCAGCCATTGCCGTGTTAGCCATAGCCAATGGATGTGGATCTCCTCAATTTGCTTTTTGCTTGTTTACTATTTTTTATGGTGCCTCGTCTTGCCCTTGCAAGATATTGATATGCAAGTGTTCTTTTCCTAATCTTGAATGCTAACAAACCAGTATTGGTATTTGATAATGTTTTCAATTTTTAATTATTATTCCCTGCTGTTCATTTATTTGGACAAAATTTTCAATTACAGTGTTCTCTTTATTTAAACAAACTTACTAAATCTGGTAAAAATCAAAATGTAAAAGTCCATATTAGCTTAACTTATTAAAAAATTCGAAGGATTGCAAGCTGTTGCCAAAACATCACATGCTAAATTTGGTAAAAATCAAATCACATAGCGTTCAATTGACATTACTGCCTTGAATAAATTAAGCATACTATACCTTCAAAAAAAAAAAAAAAAAGCATAATAGATTTTCTGTTGTGATCCATAATTTTTTTTTCATTTTATTTTTATTTTAGAAAAAAAATTATTGTATTTTTTAGTGGAAATAATTAACATTAAACAATAGAATAATTCATGTTTATTGCAAATGTTAATTATGTGAGTGAAGTGGGAGAAAATAATTTATTTTAATTACTCATTTACCTTTAATATTTTAATGGGAGTGGAAGAAAACTCCATATGGATGAAAATAGAAAAATACTTAAACTATAAGAAACATAATCATATCATAATCTTCATTGGTACAATTAACAATATGTTAATTGAGATAATAAGCGATTGCAATTCTCATAAATGTGAGAGAGGGAGCTTCTGAGTTAAATCAATTCCAGACAGGTGATTATTGAAGGTTGTAGTGATTAATCTTATTTGGCTGCAATTGATAATTAAAAGGAAATTCTTTTTTTTCTTGAAAAAAAAATTACCTTTTTGGTAAAATTTAATTTAATAAAATATGAGGAAGTTCATAATTGTTAATCTAATGTATTCCATTTTATCTAATAGATCTAAATTTCCATTTCATTTGGTTTAATTGCAATAATGTAACAAAATGAGATGAAACTATATATTTATTGAAATAAAACTTATGATGTGTTCAACGACAATTGTTAAATAATTTTAACTTTTTAATTGGTCAAAATGTTAAATCTGTGCATTCTATAATATGTTACTCAAACAGCTAATATTTATAAAAATAGTTAATTTCACGGAACAGTTTAAATTTTATTTTTCACATCTATGAAATTATAGGAGGAGACCGGAAATCTGGACACATAGGACAATAAAGCAGCCTCCAACGACTTTTATCAGCATGTTAAACCCACTGCAACTACACAACTACATGAGTTAATATTGTTCTCCACTGCAACTACACAAGAGCCTCCCACCCACTATAGGGCGCAGTGACCCTTGAGCACCTGCGGGAGACTGTCCCCTTTTTGCATGATCATGATATTGCAGTCCTCAGTTCATAATGGCAAGAACTCCATTTGAGGATGTTTATTTTAAATGGGTCAAACTTCTCGGCAACAGAATTATTATTTAAACATCATATATAATTAAATGCATTCATGGAGAATCGAACCTGATTAAACAAGCGGATGACAAGGCCATTATCAAAAGGCCACCATCTCAAGTGGTTAATAAAAAATAACATAATAAATAAGTACGTGCAGATAATAATGGTTGTATCCAAAATAATCAAATTAACATTTAAATACATAGATGCTTTAGGAATACAAAATTGGAGATAGAAAATATAAGTGTTGGAATATTTTCAGTTTAGAATTTCCTTTGTAGTACCGTCTGAAAATATAAATCCGACTATGCGAGCAACGGCGGTTTTCATGATAAAACCGCAAACAATCGGCTGCTTTGGTTTTTTTATTAAATGCTGTTTGGATCAGTTACTGAATTTGTAAAGTTCACTATATTCGACTTGAGTAATTCGGTTTGAATCGATTTAAAGCAATGGAGAAAATCCTGATTAAATTTCTAATATGACATTATAACAAGATATGGCAGTTTAATACTAATTTTTCAATATTAGTTGGCCTAAGCTCATTATCATATATTTTTGCTTTAAAAAAAAAATGGCTGAGCCTAAAAATACAATAGTTGGTGGCTGTAAGTGGTAAGCTGACATTGCACCAAAGGAGTGGGAATGATGGTGGTGTGGGATAAACATGGCATGTCAGCTTCGAAAAAGCCAGAGAAGAGAGAATCTGCAGAGAAATTCCGATTGGGACCAAAACCTTTTAGTAAGTTTGATATTTTTCTATGGGAAAAAATCCGTTGTGTTCTCCGTAGTTTACAAAATACAACTAATCAATTACAATGTTTATTTTTAAAAATATATCAATTTATCTCTATATCTTGCTTTTGATATACTATTAGATCCTCCAATTTAATTTTTATATTTTTTCCGTTAAATCAATAAGAAAATACAAAGATAAAAGGATAAATATTAAAATTTTATACTTAAAAAATTATAATACGATAAAAATTACTATAATACGATATTTGTGGTTTGAGGTTTGAGAAATACAATTAATCCGTTCCCGTATTTTTCAAAATATACCAAAAAGTGAGAAAAGATAAAAAAATATATTTTTGTTTGTCATAAGACAGATACAAAAATTGGACAGAAGAATAATGGAAATAAATTATTAGGAAATTTTAGTCTATTCCCTTAAAAACAATGGCTGACTGACTAGTTGTATTTCCTAAATCACAAGGACCATATTGTAAATTTCCCTTTTCTATATTTGGTCATCTCTCCACCTCCATATGTTTTCTAAGTGGAAGCAAACACCCAAGAAGGGTCAACAAGTATATACACAGGGTTGAAGAGCAGACCAAAAGCAACTGTTTATTCACACATGAAAATATGAAATCAATGAAGCGGCTGGTTCTTTTTGAATCCTATGAACTTAACAAAGAAAAAGAACTACAAACAAAAAAAAAAGAGTGAACAGTGTTAAAAAAGTAAAGGAAAGAAAGAAAACACAAGCATGCAGGTAGTAACAGAAGAAAGTTTCAAGTTTCACACATGGATGAATTCCTGTCTGAAATTCTTACTTGTTTTGCACAATCCTTCCTTATCTTATAAAAGCATCAGAAACAAAAACACATGGGAAAAAGAAAGGTTACTCTTATAATATACTTATTATAATAGTATCTTAAATATTCTCTACAATATGTAGCAAAATTCAACCATTTCTAACAATCCATATGCAAAATGTCTGGGTCAACTTTGAGAATATACTTGACCAGTTTCAGTCCAGGGCCTCACTCAACAAGCACAGATGACCCACAAAACTAGTGAGCTAGAAAAGCCAGACTCAGATGTTCTGGCAACAGAAATCCATAAAATGATATTTCAAAGACAACTGATAGCCTTTGAAGCAAAACTGTACATATTGTATTGAAAAGTTTGAACTTTTTGAATATATAATTCTGTTCATGTGATCCCTATCCCTCTGAGACACAGGGAGTGACTCATGGGCCGCCTTGGTTTCTAAGAGCTCTTGCTCTGTGCCTTCTCTTGAAAACATCTTGCCTGAATCTCTTGGTCTCACTTTGTATTTCAATGAAGGGTTTCCTCTCTATAGTTTCCTTTTCCTTCTCCAACATCTTTTGCCTCTTTGCCACAGCCATTGCAGCTTTCTCATTCTCTTGCTTTTGCCGTTCTGCCTCTTCCTATACAATCTTTTCTATCAACAAGCAAGTACTATGTGCAGATTCAAATGAATGCACGTACATGAATATGCATATATTGACACTACTACAAAGCACTGTGTTCCATAATTGTTCAGCAATGTATAATGTTGTTCATAAACATGAAACAGTTCATCCAGTCATTGTGATGTTTTAAGCAAATGTTCTTATTGGTTCTATATGAAAATAGAAAGGGTAGTAGCCAACTTATAATCTATTTGGGATTGAGGTTGAAGCTACTTTTTTGAAAAACAAAAAACTAGCATTTCAAATGTTGGAAAAATGGTTTGCAAGTGTTGTTTAGTAGTTTGAAGCTTTTATAATGAAAACATGTGAAATTTAGCTAAAAAAAGCTTTAATGACCGCTAATAATATTACCAACATAGTGAATTTTCTCAAAAATACCTCAAATAACAATGTCAAATAGAACCTTAATGTGCATGAGCTTCAGAAAGGCGAAATAAGGCTAAGCTACCACGATGCTTTTCAATTCATAAGTGAAGCAGGATTATTCAATTTTGGTACATCTCAAAGGAACAGAAAAGACCTGGAGATTATGGATAAGACTGTCAAGGGATTTGATCTTCCTATGTGGCCATCTGGGGATGCCAAATTCCCTACACTTCTTCTTGAGCACTGTGAGTCCAACTTTCAGGTTTCTTGAAGCTTCCGCAATAGGAAGACCAAAGTATTTGACAAGATCTTCTAAAGCAATTCTAGCTATGTCTTCAGTAGCTGCTCTTTTTTTCTTCTTTGCCACAGAACTGCAACTTTCCTCGGCATGTGCAGCATTACAGTCAACTACAAAAAAATTAAACGTGTTCTCTATAATTAATCAAATAATCAGTTTCGTTGAAACTTATTGGAAGCAAGAACAAAGTGTTTTAGCAAAACAAAACTATATCCTTTAAACAAAAGTTACTTCAGTTTTACTAAAATGAGTTTATTTATGAACAGATAAGAAAGAAATCATTCTTAGAATGATAAGACACAAATTCATTAAGAACTATGATATTCAATTTTATTTTTCTTATCCATAATTAAAGAGCTTGCTCAGATATTGGACCTGGTGCACTCGATTCAATTTGTTGATGGTTTGATAGTTCGGGGGTAGCAATTGAATAAGGAAGACAATTGAGATCCTGATCCAATACAGGCAGACTTTTCTTACATTGGCAGCAATCACCTCTGCCCCTTGATAAAAATTGCAATGACTCTCCATCTGCTGTTCTGCTGCTCAGCTTGAAAATTAATTGGAGATCATTGGCCAGTGTTGGGATTGACTTCAGCTTGGGATTTCTGAACATATAGAATAATTATAGATATATAATCAAAATGACTCAATTGATCAACATATGCTGTGTTGATTGTAGGTTTTGCTTACCTTGATCTGAACGAGTAAAAGAACGAAGTTCTCATTGAACTATGGAAATTCTGCAAACTTAATGTGCAGATTCAATAAACAGTACTAAAATATAATAATTTCACTTGATATCTAAACTGAAACATAACAATTTCCGAACTAATGGAAATGGGTTAGTGTCTCCTTCAACAAAAGAAGCATATACTTAGAGATAAACAGGGATTGGTGTATACCCTTAAATTCTTGAAATGTATAAGACAGTTTGTGAAAGAACATCAGTCATCAACAAGAAGAAGGACTAGCATTGAAAATTTAAAATTCCTAGGCCTTCATTGTGCACAGTTCAAACCCTTCATTCTAAAAGATTACAGGCATCTTTATCACTATTCTCCTCCTGTTACAATTTAAAGAACCCCATTTCATATAACATTAATCAAATCAGCAGATTTCCCCTAATGCACCAAAGCAAGTTCCCTTTTATGAAATTTTAGACATTCATGTTTTACAAAAATTATAAGACAAATGCCCTAGCGCTCACTAGGACTCGAATATCCAAATTAGATTTGGAGGAAAATGGGGGAAAATCTTGGAAAAAAGATATAAAATTATAGGAATTGAAAAAATGGGGTACCTAGAAATTGAGAGTAAAGAAGGAATGTGACTCAAATGAGGAGGATGGTCTGCATGAAATGCAAACATACACTGCCACAAACCAATCACTTGCCCTTCAAAAAGCTCCATAACTTTAAATCTCCCTAACATAAGAAGTGGGTTTGCTGCTATTTCAATATATGGGTTATCAACAGAGAATAGGAACTCTCTCTCAACTTCCTTCTCCTTCCCATCCTCCAATCGGTACACATGCAAACACCTAATCAACTCTGCAAAACCCACACAAAAACAAGCAGTCAAGAAATGCCAAACAGTAAAAATTAAAAATCAACCTCATTTTTGGGATAAAGATTTCATTTTTATTAAAAAAAAAAAATCATAAATAAACCTGTGTTGATGGTGTTCTGAAAGACTAAGAGAGCTGTTAAGGAAATGTCTTGACAAGAGTCTTCCATGAGGAAGATGAAATCATGATTAGATTACAGAAAAAGAAGCAGTTAGCAGAAATGCAGTGGGTAGATAGAGTTCATTGAACCAATCAAGAAATGGATTTAGACACTGCAAAACTATAACAAGTTTGCATGATCTTTTTGAGTTGGTTTAAGACTTTAAATTTAACCTGCAAATCCACCCAACCCATATTAAATACATACAGCTTCTCTGCTTTTTGCTTTCAGTTGTATTTTATATTTTACTCCCTTTTTTTCTAATTCTAATAAATGCTTATTAGACTTCAGAGAAATTGAAGCTCATGTTTTTGTTACTTGAGAAATTGAATAAATATGAACTGACTAAAAGGCAAATTTTATATCTAAGAGCTTGAAATTATTGAATTTTATTCATTAAATTTTTCAACTTCTATTTATTTTCAATCAATTTTCCCATTCAATACAAATTTATATAGATGCAAACATTTAGTTTTAAAACATTAGTATGTTATAGATGAGATGGTTAAATCACCGAATATAAAACTCAACGTTAAGAGTTTATAAATACGGGATCGAACTGTCTATTGATTTGTGTGATAAAATACTCCACAAATAAAAAAGATTATTAAAAATTTGTTATTTTTTGCTTTCTGAAAAATTGAACATTATATTTCATCTCTCTAAAATTTATAATTTCAAATTAAATATAAATAAAAATAGGATAAAGAAAATATTGTATTGTTTGTAAAGTTTAGTTCTTAATTTATTATCAATAAGTTAGAAAATAAAAATAAAAATTGAGTTATCTCCACCACTATTTTAAAATTAAAAAGAAAAACACTAATTCCTATGCTCTAATGTGAATGTAGTGGCATGAGCATAGGAATGATGGTAATTTTGTTTGATTGTGAGGTGAATTATTTACGGTGTCCCTTAGACTTCCCTTAACTGCCTACCTCTATATGTATATCCAGTAAAGACATTCCAAAAGTTCTTCACTATTGTATCAATGGCAGAAGGAATGTACTTTTTTTTTTTTTTTTTCTATCAAAGGCATTTTCTTATTGCTAGCTTATGGGTTTGATGAAATATTAATTTATTTTCGAACCATTGATACTAATCCATCTCAAATTGAAAAGCGATCGATATATTAATTTTATCACTCGATTCGGTAAATACTTTCAATCACTAATTCAAATTTTATATATATATATATAAATAAAGGAACTAAAATAAATATAATTTCACTAAATTTTACACCAATGTTGAAAATATATTATGGAAAGTGCCAGAAACCTAAGTATCCTATGTATATAAGTGCCAAAAATAAATAAAAGAAATCGTAAAAAAGAAAATAAAAGAGATGGTTTGTGCAATGGCATCTTCAAAATCCCAGTTGTCTTGCAATAGTTAAATCTACATATGGCAAAGTCCAAGAAGACTGACCAATCAGCAAACTATAAGATTATATCATTTTTGCAAACAAAAAATGTCTGAATGCAAAAGATTATATGCTAATTTTTTTCATAGGTATAATTGCACAATAAACTTATTTGGAGGAGTGTGTGGATATATATATATTGAGTAAAAATAAATAAATAAATAAATAAAATTGATAGCTACGCAAAGGGTATTTGGGTCAAAGAAGAAAAGAACATTTGGGTCATGAAAGCAATACCTATACCTCAACGGCATGTTTGAGAAGTGGCAAAAGAAGTTAGGAATAGGAAAAGTCACATTAAAAAATTTACAGGAATGCCATTGGACCCCCTCGATTGACGTGCTTGGACCGTTGGGACAGTTGAAAAAGTTTACCACTCAGCTTTGTCTTCTTCTCGGTGGATCTGGCTGAAATGAAGTCCACGCCCATGAAAAACATGGGCTTCAATTGAGCCCAAGTTCTGAAAGGAAAACCGTACGACCTGCTTGAATATGAACTTAGCTGTATTAGGTGTTTTAAAAATCTTACCGTTCAGTAGATCAGTAAACGTAAACGTAAGAATTTATTAAATTAGGGAGTTTTGATCGAATTTAACACAGTTTCACTAAATTTTCATATATAATATTTTTGAATGTATTTATTAAATAAAATTAAAAATATAGATTAAAAAATTTTGAATAAAAAATTTTCAAATTTAACTTTTAAAAAAATAAGAATTAGTTAATAATTTTAAAAAAATAAAATTGAATAAATTTAAAACTAAGAAAATTTATTACCATAAAATATATTATTATTTTTTATTTAATTAAAATATTAAGACTTTAAGTTTAGAAATAAAGATATTCAAAAATTAAACAATCAATAGCCCAACTTTTAATAGGTCCAAAATTAAAAAAAAAAAATCCATATTTTCTGAAAAAAAATCTAAAAGTTGAATCGAATCGATTTTTAACCAGTTTGGTTCATTAATTTTTAGCCAGTTCTCGTTCGATTTTTACTGGTTCAGATTGATTTTCAAAACTTTCAGTTTTTCTATACAATCTAGACTAGACCATAGTTCACTTCTTGGTCGAACCGGACGAACTGATAGGTCCAATTTTCACACTATGATTAGTACTCTTCCATTTTAGCTTGAGAAAAGGCATCATTGATATTAGTACACCATTCACGGATTTCTTAGACTCAATTAGAGAAAAGGCATCGTTTGCTATTCTACTTTGAGAAAAGGGATCACTTATTATGGCTCGTTAAGTGTACAAATTTTATTGGCTCCGGAATAGTTCTTACAAGACTTCATAGAGCAAAAGGGTATATCTTTGGATTTTTGGATCGGCAGTTCCATAACGAAATTGCCTAAAAATAATTTCTATGCTTTCCACATGTCTTAGAAAAAATATTTACAACCTCAAAATGGTGAGCAAAGCAGCAAACAAAGAGATATTGGGCTAACACCGCTGAATGCTTTCGTATTGATACCAATTTTGCGTATGAATTTATATGGCATATGAAATTTTTAATGATGCATAGCAAGCAAAATAGGCATCTTAATTTGACCACAAAACCCTAACTACCACTTAGAACACCCTATAAGAGCTGCCTATCATGCATATAAACGATATCGGCTCCGGAACAAGCCTTCATACATGGCTTCTTAGGCCAAAGGGGATTTTTGGGCTGGAAGCTCCAGCATGAAATGGTCTGAAAATCATTTCAATGCTTCCTACATGTCTTAGATGAAATATTATGACCTATAAAATGGCATGTCAAGCAACGGACAAAGATATATATTGCGCCAAAATGGCCAAATGCTTCAATAGTTTCATTTTGCGCATGAATTTATAGGGCATATTAAATTCTTAATGACGCATTGAGCAGGTGAGATAGACATACCAATTTGATCACAAGACCCTAAACTATGGCTTAGAAGAACTTATACGAGCTAACCATTAGGTGTACAGATGATATCGACTTTGGAACAGGCCTTCATATGGGGCTTCTTAGACCAAAGGGTATACCTTTGGATTTTTGGGCCTGAAAGCTTTGACATAGAATGACACGAAAATGATTTCAATGCCTCCTACATGTCTTAAAGGAAATATTATGACCTCAAAATGGGATTACATGCAACAGACAGAGAGATATTGGGCAAAAACTGTCAAATGCTTCTAGAGTGACATTGATTTTGCGCATGAATTTATGTCATATGCAATTCTTAATGACGCATCGAGCAGGCAAAATAAGCATAACAATTTCACCACAAGACCTTAAAATATCACCTGGAAGAGCCTATACAAGCTACCCATCAAGGCGTACAAACGATATCGGCTCTAGAACAGGCCTTTATATAAGGTTTCTTAAATTGAAGGGGTATAACTTTGGATTTTGAGGGCCAAAAGCTCCAGCATAGAATCATCTAAAAATGATTTCAATGCTTTCAACATATCTTAGATGAAATATTATGGCCTTAAAATGGTGTGCCAAGCAACAGATAGAGAGATATTGGGTCAACACTGTTGAATGCTTCTGGAGTGACACATATTTTTCACATAAATCCATATGGCATATGTAATCCTAATGGCGCATCGAGTAGGTGAGATAGTAATACCAATTTTACCACAAGACCCTAAACTATTTCCTAAAAGACCTTATATAAGCAACCCATCAGGTGTACAGACGATATCGCCTTTGGAAAAGGCCTTCATACAAGGCTTCTTAGAATAAAGGGGATTTTTAGGCCTGGAAGTTCTTGCATGGAATGGCTTGAAAATATTTCCAATGCTTCCTAAATGTCTTAGAAGAAATATTATAGCCTCGAAATGACATGTCAAGCAACAGACAAAGAGATATTGGGCCAAAACTACCGAATGCCTTTGGAGTAGCACCAATTTTGCACGTGAATTTATATGATGTGTATAATTCTTAATGACTAATCAAGCAAAGAACACAAGACCCTAAAATATTTCTTAGAAGACCGTATACAAGCTACCCATCAGGTGGACAGTCAATATCGGCTCTGGAATAGGTCTTTGTATAGGGCTTCTTAAACCAAAAGGGTTCACCTTGGGATTTTTGGGCCCGAAAGCTCTAGAACAAAATAAGAGATATTGGGCGAAAATTTCTAAATGCTACCAAAGTGGCATCCATTTTGCGTATTAATTTATATGGCGTATACAATTCTTAATGACGCATTGACTAAGCAAGATAGACATATCGATTGGACCACAATATCCTAAATTATCACTTACAAGACCTTATATGAGCTGTCCGTTAGGCATACAAACAATATCTACTTTAGAATAAGACTTCATACAGGGGTTCTTAGACTAATGGGGTATATCTTTAGACTTTTGGCCTAAAGCTTCAGCATAAAATGGTGTAAAAATGATTCTAATCCATCCTACATGGCTTAGACGAGATATTATGGTCTCCAAATGGCATGCCAAACAACAGACAGAGAAATATTGAGCCAAAACTTCTAAATGCTACCGGATTGGCACTAATTTTACGCATGAATTTATATGGCGTATGCAATTCTTAGGGACGCATTGAGCAAGTGAGATAGGCATACCAATTTGACCAAGACCCTAAACTCTTATCTAGAAGACCCTATATGAGCTGCCCGCCATGCATACAGATGATATCGTCCCCGAAGCAAGCCTTCACATAGGGTTTCTTAGACCCAAGGGGTTTACCTTTGGATTTTGGGGCTCGGAAGCGCTAGCTCAAAATGGCCCAAAAATGATTTCAATGCCTCTTAAATGTCATAGAAAAGATATTATGACCTTAAAATTGTGTGCAAAGCAACGGATAGATAGATATTGGGCCAAAAATGTCGAATGCTTATAGAGTGGTATCAATTTTGCGTATGAATTTATATGGCATACACAATTCTTAATAATGCATTGAGTAGGAGAGATAGGCAGATTGATTTGAACATAAGACCCTAAACTATCACTTAGAAGACCTTACTCTTCAAGTGTACAGACGATATGGGCTCTGGAACAAACCTTCATATAGGGCTTCTTAGTCCGAAGGGGTTCACTTTTGGATTTTTGGGCCCAAGAAGCTCTGATACGGAATGATCCAAAAAAGATTTTAAGGCCTCCTAAATGTCTTAAATAAGATATTATGACCTCAAATTGGCATGATAAGCAACAGATAGAGAGATGTTGGGCCAAAACTGTCAAATGCTTTTGGAGTGACAACGATTTTGCGCATGAATTTATATGACGTATGGAATTCTTAATGACGCATCAAGTATGGAAGATAAATATACCAATTTGACCAAAAGACCCTAGAATATCACATAAAAGACTCTGTAAGAGCTTCTCATAAGGTGTACAGATGATATCGACTCTGAAATTGGCCTTCATACAGGGCTTCTTAAACCAAAGGGGACCTTTGGATTTTGGGGCCGAAAGCATCGCCATGGAATGGCAAAAAATTGATTTCAATGCCTCCTAGATGTCTTAAATGGGATATCATAGCTTTAAATTAGCTTGCTAAGCAACAGATAGAGATATTGGGAACAAATTGTCGCATGCTTTTAGAGAAGCATCGATTTTATGCATGAATTTTTATGGCATTTGTAATTCTTAATGACGCATCGAGCAGATGAGAAAGGCATACCAGTTTGACCACAAGAACCTAAAATATCATAAAAGGCCCTATACGAGCTCCCCATCACGCGTACAGACGATAGCAGTTCTGGAACAAGCCTTCATACCGACTTCTTAAAGCAAAGGGATATACCTTCAAATTTTGGGACTCAAAAGCTCCAGCACGAAATGACACAAAAATAATTCCAATGCTTTCTACATGTCTTAGAAAAAATATCATGGCCTTGAAATGGCATGTCATGCAATAGACAAAGGGATGTTGGGCCGAAATGTTGAATGCTTTCGCAGTGACACTAATTTTATGCTTGAATTTATAAGGCGCATGCAATTCCTAATGACGCATTAAGCATGAAAGATAGGCATACTGATTTGACAATAAGACCCTAAACTATTGTCTAGAAAACCTATACGAGCCACCCATCAGGCATACAAACGATATTGACTTTGGAATAAGCCTTCGTATAGGACTTCTTAGAACAAAGGGGTACACCTTGGGATTTTGGGGACTGAAAGCTCCAACACGGAATAGTCTAAAAAACGTTCCATTACTTCCTACATGTCTTAGACCAAATATTATATCCTCAAAATGGCATTCCAAACAACAGACAGAGAGATATTAGGCCAAAATTGCTTAATGCTTCTGGAATGGCATTGATTTTGCGCATGAATTTATATGACTTACGCAATTCTGAATGATGTATCGAGAAGGTGAAATAGGCATCCCAATTTGACTATAAGACCCTAAACTATTGTCTAAAATACCACATACGAGTTCTCTATTAGGCGTGTAGACGATATTAGATCTGAAACATGCTTTCTTAGACCAAAGGGGTTTACCTTTGAATTTTTAGGCCTAGAATCTTTAGTATAGAATGGCTTGAAAATGATTTTAATGCCTACTACATGTCCTAGAGGAGATATTATAGCCTCAAAATAGCATGTCAGGAAAATGAGAAAAAGATAATATAGGAAGTTCATAAACATGATGCTTTAGTAGCCGAAGTTATTAAATGGAAAAGAGGTAATTCTAACCATATGGAGAGAAGTAGTTGCAAAGGAATAGTTTTTACATATTAATGAAAATTTACGAGAGCAAAATGAAAATAAGAGATTCACGTATCCAATGATTAAAGCATAATCATTATTGTTTGTCTTTATGCTTAATTAACTCACTAATATAACAAATGATTTTAAAAATTTTCATATTCCACAATTACTTTTCACAAAAATATATTTCAAAATTTTATACTTTGCTTTTAATTGTAATTGTGAAACAAAGCTGACCGAACAAGCCAGAGAGGAGGGGCAGTCTAAGGGTTTGAAATTTGGAGATTATATTTCTTTTAAACGTTCAAGTAAAAGAAACCTATTCGGTCAGTTTAAGTTGCACAGAATGGCACAACCAACCCGTTATGTTTTACATAGACATACAATTACCTGACTCGAACCACGGAATAACCATTGAAACCAAATTTTAAGGTTCAGGCCAATCCAGGTCGATCCATCCGCTTTATTCGTTTTTTCAGCAGTCCCAATTACAGCCTATTGCTAAGGCTGCTACTTGGTGAAGCATGACCACAAAGCCATAAATGGAAATCATCGGACTTCGACGAAAAAGATTAACGAGTCAAGTCCACAAACAAATAATGTATCACAAATTTGTCTCCAAATCAGCTCTTTTCAACTTCACAACAAAAGGTGGTGCAATTTTCAGTAACTTACAAGCAAACAATAACCTACGAAGTTTCTCAGCCAAATTGAGGAAATATGACTGCTGGTAGCAAAGCAGAGTCCAGGAAAGCACCTCTAGGCTCTCAGTCTTTAAGCTGAGCCCACCATGTTGTTCAGAATTCTCTGGCTGAGTAACAATGCCTTGACATTACTAGATCACATGACAGGAAAACTGTACAGTCCAGGAAAATGCCACTATGTCTCTAAGCTGAGCCCAACATCTTTCTCAGAATCATCGGGCAAGACTGTCTCTGGGAAAAACTCTTCATTTGGATACATCCTCTCAAACAGCTGTGGAGTACAAGCAAAAGTGTCGAATAATTGTCAGCAAAAGATATTCAGATAACATTTTAATCGCAGTAAATAAAATTTACTAACTAACATGAAATAATTTATGGGAGATGTGTACATGAAACATTCATATAATTAGAGCAGAGAAGTTGCACTTGTTTCTTCAGTCATTTTCATTAATTTTACCCTTGAACATATAATTAACAGGGCATTCAGAAAACTTGCCTATGGCACTACATTAAACTGATAACATATTGAAATAGGCATATTGGCATAACAAAACCTTATATTCACTAAAAAATGAAAAGGAAAATGAAATACCTTAATAGCTGAATCTAAGACATCACCATAGTCCAGCTTTCCATCAGGCATGGAAGTGGAGCTGATGGAATCAAATTGACCCTGAAGTATAACAAGAAAGAATCAAAGGTCAAATCCATATCAATATCAGTGCTTTGGGATCTATAAACTCCTCCTGAACTTCATAAACATTTATATATCCAAACTCTCTATATATTATTTACACAGTTGGATTTCTCCAAGTCAATCAGTCAGTAATGATGCATGAAGTAAAAGCATGTTGACCCTCAAATAATTTGGTAAGGCTTATTTAAAACCAATAATCAATACAAAAAAGCAGATTGAATCTCCAGACCTACCAGAGGAACCGAGAAAACTAGGAACCAGCACAGTAAGCAAGTCATACATCACTCAGGCAGCAGTCAAGCACTAATATTTCAATCCAAGTCCATCCCACAATTAAAAGCTTAAAACAGTTATAGCAACCCCAAGTTGAAACTTAAATTAAATCTAAATAATCAAATGCTACTCATCCAGCTAAGAAATAAGGCAGAAAACAAGTTAAGTTATGGGCCAAGCTGGTTCATTATAGTGTTTTAGTTTTTAAAAGACCAGAAACTATTCTCTCTTTTTGTTTCTTTTCTCATAAAGCACTTGCTTTTAATAGCAAAGTGTTAAGCTCTCTCTATCTTTTTAGTGGGTAACCATGGAAAAAGCAACCAAAATCACCATTAACAAAGCAGTCCAAAGCTCTAAATATCAAGTTCCCTGTTTGCGTCTTACTCAATAGTACAAATCTGGCATCTAACTACAAAATCCAAAATAGATAGTGATGATAGGTGTCAATGAAGGAGATGAGACGAGACCGTGAAACGGGATTGGAACAGCGGCCAAGGAGAGAACAGGATATTAACCAATAAAAGGAGGAAGGTAAAACAAAGAAGAATACAAATATAATGGGATAGTGAGAAAAGCCAGAAAACTGAGAAGAACATATGAGGAAACGCAGGAGGGGACATGACCAAGAGACAAAAGAGAGGAAGATCTGGAACTCCAGAACTTTTCCTGCATAAAAGTGTCAATAAGCCCCTTTTCAGGCACCTATAAGTTCTAGAACACAGTCATTAGTCCCTGGACAAGTTTCAAGTCTCTAGCCAACAAAATCTAAACTAATTTAAGTGATCATTGAAGTGTCATGAGCATTCCCCTAACACAAGCTTAGGAATAAGTTTCACTTAACTAAAAACAGACAATATCAATAAAACTATATAATTTTTCATCAGAGCATTATTTGTAATCCTCATAACTAAGCCACCGACTGACATAGGTTTAATTGAGTAGAGCATGATCCTGTTAACTATTTAGCTTCATCTTGTAGTTATGATTATCTATAGTAATCTTAATACATAGAAAATCTAAGCCAAGGTAAGAAGCATACTGTAGTCAGCTCTTGAATATACAATGCACTCCAAAGTAATATGGGCTTTGTTACTGCATTCTCAGTTTGATCTAGGGAACTAGTTTCAGGTTGTCCAGAATCAGGACAACTGAGGAGTGCGCTCATGGCTGCATTTAATAACTTCTTCCCCTGATGGACATCATCACACAAAGCTGAAAGATACAGAATAAACCTGAAAAGAAAAAAAAAAAAAGAAAAGATAAAAGATAAATAAAAGGAACAGCAAAATTGCCAACTCTGATATCACAATATTATGGAGAAACTGAAACAACATTTCCAACAACGGTTTTCATATACCCTATGCTAGTCTCACCAAGGAACTGAAAGGACAGAGCTAGGCATTTCCCAAACATAATCTCTTGGATGAAGCAGCCTAATCACAGGACTCCAAAGTAGAATCCAATATTGTAAAAAATTATTAAGAAAGTGAAACCAGTTCAGGTCCATTTTTCTTCCTTTACATCCATGATTAAAATCTCAGAGTTGTCAATGCTTTGGCACTTCCTCTCAGAAAAGTCCATGGTACTCTAAATTGAGTGACAGTCCAGTCTTCCACTTATATTTTTGTATTTATCTTCCTTGATTTAATATAATTTACAAACGCTATGAAATTCATCTTTCAGTTTCAGCAAGAGTTTTGCTTTCAGATTGTAATATTTATCTTTTTTGAGGAATAAATACAAACTTACATATCTGGAGGACAAACAGCTAAACTGCCACCTATCTGGAGGGCTCGAATCGATGTTATCTGCTCAGGATACAAGGCTAGAGAAAAGAAAATTTCAAAAACATAAAAAAGGGTAGTTTTTTAGTCTTCCTCTTAACTGCATCAAAATACAAGAGCAAAATTAGAAACTAATCTTACATCGAGGAGGATATACAACAAGAAAATTTGCTATATCTGGCTTCAAGGAACTCCTTATAATGCATATTCCTCTAGCCACCTTCTGTTTAACATCTCTCACACATAAATATTGAAAATTTTCATGCAGAGAATCCAATGGATAGGCTGAGGATGATGCAACTGTCAAGGATGGGTCCAGGACAAGCTTCTGGCTAAATATATCCTGACCAGAAGCCAATCTTATACCTTTGTACCCGCCACTACTCTAGAAAATTTTAAATCAAAACATAAGATATCAAAGTAGCACTCATTTATATCATCCATATATTAAGCAAACAATAAGAATATTTTGGCACCTTGTCCATAAGCAAAGCTATCACTGGCATTCGTAAAACCTGTATGAAAAAAGTTTCCAATGCAGATAAGTATATTAGCTTTAAAAAGCTACAACGTTGCATTTTCACTTTATAAGAAAATTTTCATATGGAACAGTATCTACAGATTCATTACTTCCCCTTCATTTTGGGATGGAAGCAATATGATAGTTATCTGGGCTTCCATACACCCTCAAAACCCAAATTCACTTAGAATTACTGAGCTTTAAGCAACCCAAGGATATTAGAGAATCAGATAGTCATTTGATTGACAAAAGGGGCAAATTAACCTGAATCAAAGCCCATATTTGACCAAAGGGAAAAAAATAAGAGCACCAATAAGCGTAACTTACATAAATACTGCCTTTGACTGCGGCACGGCGACAGAAGGCTGGTGGCATTTCTCCTTGACCATAAATAGGATAAATAAAAGCCCCAAGTGCATTTGTAAACCTAAAAAGTGATACATTAACAACACTTAATAAAGAGCAGCAGTCATGCAATCTAAGTTGCTGCCCAATTTGTAAAAGTTCTCATCCTACATTTCTCAAGGCATACATAAAAAGGGGGATATAAAAAAGATCGCATTTCCGGCATCAATATTGTGCCAGCAACAAGTACGAACTGCTCAGATTTGAAAGTGGACGATAACTGACATCATCTATGACTTAAAAAGGTTGAAGTATGAACCTGCCAACTGATGATTGATATGTAGCCAATCGATCTATTCCATCTTTTGTCTTAAGTAAATCTTTACATGCTCCTATGTTGTCTTGATCATAATCTGCCATGGCAATGGCATAAAGGATAATCCTGCAGAGAGTAAACGGGATAAAATAAAGTCTCCAAGATGTATTGTGCTCTGTAAAAGATATAGTACTATAATTGGCCAAATATATATATATATATATATATATATATATATAGCAGCAATCTACGAGAAACTGAGCAATTCCAACGGACATTTTGAACACAAGTACAGAAGTGTGATCGCCACTAGTTAGTTGAAAATATCATTTTCAGTTTGTTTTGAGACTTTCGGATGTAGAAGGTAGAACAGAATAATATCAATAGACTGTCATCAAATATGATATTCAGAGATTGGAAGAAACCACTTCGAATACAAAGTTTTACCAAAAATAGACGAAAATGGGCATAGATGTAAAAAGAACTCTCACTAACAGATAGATAAAGATCACAAAGCAGTCTGTACGATTTAATCTTGGAAGGCAACTTCATTTTAGTCAAGAACTCAACAAAAGGACTCTCCAAATCCTCCTCTGAGATCTTCGCACCGCTCTCTGCTTCTTTTTCTTCTTCTTCTTCTAGATTCTCATTTCCTCCATTGCTACTACTAGAAGTGGCAGCCAATTGTCCTTGCACCAGCTTAAAAAACCTCATCAACCGATTCTTCTCCATCAAGCTCAAGCTCTTATCTTTGAATATAGCAGCCCTAGAATCCGGCACATTCCATAACTTTCCATTCTCGTCGCCTACAAAGCTTGCATCTATACTCTTAAATTCAACGTATTGACTTGCTCCTGACTTTATCAAAAGATTGACGGACTTGTCCGCGCAAAATAAAGCCCTAGGTCCGGATACATCGAGATTGAACTTATTAGAGTGTTCTTCTAAAAGTTCAGCGGAAAATGAGGAAATTTCGACGTTCGAATACAGAGGCCGAATGGCAAGATTTACGACTGAGGAATCATTGGCGTAAGTTGCGGTGGTCGAGGAGGTGCGAAAAGGTGTTGGAGCAGAATTAGAATTGAGGAAAGAGGTGAGGTCGGGGATTGAGAGAGAGGAAAAGTGGGATCCATAGAAGTGGTTATGGTCAAGGTGTAGTACTGATTTTCCAGAAGCGGAGGCTGCGGCCGCGATCACGGATTCTGGTAGACCAGTGCCGACGACGATTAGGTCGAAGGTTGTTGGATCAATTGGCGGATAAGACGGAGGTTCACTCATGGTGGCGCGTGAGCGAACGTTGCTGAGTTAATGTACCTCCAGGCTCCACCATTTATATTTCAATTGATTTACGCTTTTTTTTTTTGTTTTTGCTTATTCTATCGGTAAAAGTGAAAAATTAAAGCTAATTGAAATAATAATAATAAGGTAGTGTAGTTTGCTTCGTATAAAAGCCAAGTTTACCTAGCACATTTTTCCACTTGAGATTATTTTGAATTATAGAAGAGTAAATATTAGAATTCACACAATCTAGTGTAATAATACCTACAAAAAAAATTTCTCTAGCATTTAATGTATTATAAATATATATTTTTTATATAAAATAATTAATAAGAAATCAACACGTTTAAAAAAAGTGTAAATAAATAATATATTATTATTAAATAAATAATATATAAGCAATTTAAAAAATATAAATTAAAACGTATAGCATATAATAATTTTTAAAAATTACACGTTTAAAACATATTATACTAAATAAATAATATTTTAATATTTTAAATAAATAAATAATAATTTATAATAAACTATAAACATAAAATAAGAAAAACTTAATTTCTTATTTTAATGCCATAAAAAATGTTTAAAAATACCTCATTTTTTATTTATAGTAAAAAAAATCTTGATTGAGTAGCTTTGATGTATATATATATATCATACAAGTATGAAAGAAAAATCATTTTACATAATGCTGAAAAAAAAATTTACATAAAACAATAGACAAGATGAAAAATAATTAAAATTTTCTTCAAAAAACATAGGAAACCAGAAGAAAGTATATTTTAATGTAATATTAAAATACTCCGATTTGCAATTTCAATTTTCATGTTTGCAAAGAATTTAATTGGTCCCTGGACAAATAATAAAGAGAGCCGACGACCAGAATTGTTAAAACGACAGGGAGGGAGTCTCAAACTCAGCTTTGTACCTTCTCTTTGATCATCTTCAACTAATAGTGAACTTAAGACAGGTAAAGAAAACACTATCAGAGTCTCACAGATAAAACAGAAATCCATCATTCGAGAAGCAAGTATAAGAATATTCTGAGCATACAACCTAGTAAAGATTAAGCTTTTAGCAACACAACTGATTCATGTAAAGATGGCAGTGAATCACCACTGGCCCGAGACCAAGTCAGAGACTCTTCCACTCTTCATTGCCTTGATCTTGACTCGGCTCTTCTAGCTTCATCTGGTGTTGAAGGAAACAACTCCACATACCTTGATCCTATGGTCATCTTATCCTTGCTCATGGCTCTTTTAGCTTCCTCAGCAGAAACAAACTCTACGTATGCCTCACCAGTAGCTTTCCCATCTGGGCGACAGGCAATGTGTATCCTTTCTTCGACCAGCTTGAATTCTTTGAAAAATTCTATTATTTCAGGTTTTTTCACAGAGAAGGGGAGTCCTCGCATCTTCAAAATCTCAGTATATTCCAATTGATCCTTATCACTGAACCTCTTGGCTTTAGATGGTGGAGGACTTCCATGATAATCGGTGTCGTAGATTCCTTCATAATTCACCTCTGCTGCAACAGCATTGTAATAATCCTGCCTCTTGCACCTAAAAACTTCCACATATCTGCGGCCCATGTTCTGTCGATCTCTCTGTAAAGCAAATTCAACCTGCATAGACCCTGCGAAGACGACGAAAGCCTCTCCAGTGAAACGTCCATTTTTATTGACCAGCAGCACATCAACAATATCCAGTCCAGCAAAGAATTTGAAGATGTCAATGTCAGTGCAGTTGAAAGGTAGCCCCCTCAGACGAACCACAGGAAAGGGAGGAGGCTGAAATCCTCCACCATAGCTGTAGGGCTGGAAGCCGCTTGGACCACTGCTCACTGCGAAGTAGGGATTTGATTCCATCATTCTTTGTCTCTTTGAGCCGACCTCGTACCCATCCGAAACCCCCCCGCCTCCCAACATTGCCCTTCATTTATCCACACCCAAAAGAAAGAAAAATCCCCACTCAACCTGTTAATAAAACCAAACCCAACCCACACTTCCCTGACACCTAATATTCCTACAGTTTTTTCTTTAAAAATAGAGTTACCATATTTAACATCCCTCCTAAGAGAAACCATAGATATACCGGAAATGCAAGGCAATGCAAAAGTATAGCATATGATCACCAGTGAAAAAAGCAAGACAAAAATATAAGAAGTTATCTCTAATGGTAGTAACAAAATCTCAACTAACTGATGCAATAAGAAAGAAGCATCAAGTAGTGTATCTTGAATATCATTATTATGATCCCAGTGCAACAAAAAGTATTCGACTTGAGTTAAATCCACATGGGATTTCAACGTAGGGTTTATATGAACTTTGCTCTCTACAAGTACACGAATTACTTCAATGCATATAGATCATGTGTCCCACAAAACACACTGCTTTTTTTCATTAATTCGCTAGCATATCAATGAATGGTTTCAAAGGATCTTTATAAATAACTGCAAAAATTGGATACTAAAAATTTAAAATCCTAAAAACAATTAATTATTAAATCCGATACTAAATCATGTAAAAAATCACAATATTTAATTGGTTTTCAGATACATACGCATGAGATATGAAGGAAAATATTAACTAAAGAATGTTCAGATTTTTCTTTTTCTCTTTTTCTTTTTCAATTTCGCATGCACATAAGAGAGAATTTCTATCCTTTAAATTTATTTTCCCGTTTAAAACAAAAACAAGACCAAAGGACCAATTCGCAAATCAAAGTTCAGTCTTCTACCAAACGATCAATTATCATATAATTCTGATTTCATAAACACGTATAACAGACGCAACAAAATTTACAGAAAAATGAAAATATATATCAAATTTTATATACTTACCCTCTCGATCCAAACATGGTTGCGCGTCTTTGAAATCTTTAGGATGCGCTGTTCGATTCTCTGAGGAAATTAAGGAGATTTGGAACTCCGACGGGAAATTGCTTTTATTTGTACCCAAATTTCAAAACCCTAACAAATCTCTCGCTCCGTCGCAGGTTGAGGAATGGAGAAAATACGAAGAGGAGAACCCTAGCCGGTGGGTTCAAACAAAAGAGTAAGACCACGACTATTTTCGCTCCTACGCCCCCGTATCGATATTTTATTTCGTTCCCCGTTTTAGTCAAGTTACACTTCAATCCCCCAATTTGTTTTTAATTACAACTCAGACGCATATTTTTCAAAATTTGTTATACTGTCGTTTTCCTTTTACTATTACAAAATTAGCTTTATTAGTTTACATTTTACAACTTTATGTTGTCATGTATATTCCGGAATAAATTTATGGTTTAAAATAACTCAAAATATACGAAATTCAAAAGATTTATTAATTATGTTATAATATTTTGAATTTTCTATACTAAAATAATTTTTCATTTGAAAAAAGTGAAAAAAAACGGAAAAATAAAATAAAACAAAACAAGTGAGTTTTAAATAAGGTTAAATAAGTAAAAAAACATCAACTTTTACACTTTTGGTAGATTTAATCAATACTTTCAATTTTGATCATTACCCAACTTATTTTTCCTTAACAATTACGACCTCTATCTAGAATTCGTCTCAGTTTGTTGTCGTTAGTTTATTGCTCATAATTTATCATTTATTGGACTGTTATTCATTCTCATTATATATCAATTTCATCTATGCGGTCATTTTTTGGCCCTTTTATCTTTACTTTTAAAATTTTTAAATTAGAATATTGCTTATATTCATATGGTTCGTATCCATGCACTCCTTTAGTTCAATCATCTATTCCCTTTATCTTTATTTTAGAATCTCTAAATTAGAAGATTGCATTCTTAAGACAATCTCATTTTCATTTCATCACAATCTTAAAAGAATTTGATCAGTGAACTCTTGATGGACTCTAAGCCCTCGGTGACTCCCACTAACTATTCCTTGAGCTTCGAACTCTGAATAAAAGCCAAAATTAGTAATAAAAAAGCATTTTAAATATTGATTGATAAAATTAAAAGTATTGAATATATTAAAAAAAATTTCAAAAATTCAAACTTTTTTTATCATCAAACCTTTTAATAATTGTGTTGGTTAAGAAATAAAATAGGAAAGCAAATTTATATTTCAGCTCCATTATTTTAAAAAATAACTTATCTTTAGAAAGCATTTTCTTACTCCGCGGATCAATATAAATTAGAACTTGAGTTGAGCCAAAGAGCACAAAGGAGTGCATGAAACCAAAAATAAAAGAATTTACTATAATGAAATTAAGGAGAGTATAGAAATGATGAACAACAATGTTCATTGTCTCAGAAAGAAATAAAAATCCATCTGCCACACACTCAGAGCACATCTTTCTCCTTTTTCTTGCTCTAAGTTTTCCAGAAGTACAGAGAATGTGTTACAAGAGGCTAACTTTCAACTTACTACACCAAAACAGGATTTATACAGAATAAATAAACAACAAAAGTTCAAGACATGGGAAAAAATGATGCCAAATTCCTGAGCCCTCTCATGCTTTGAATGTAATTGGAGAACAGCATTACTTCTTTTTTTCTTTTATGGCAAAGATATGCAAATCGTTCAAAATCCTCAGTCTACTAGAAGACTTGACAGACAAATTTGCTAACCCTGGTAGATAATATCAACCAAGGAATAATTCCAACCTACAGTAACAACAGAACTGTTAAAACAATACAAGTAAATAATTAAATAAATAAATAAAAGTCCATGTCAGTATTGTCAAATATCGAGTAATACGCAGGTCCGAGTTAGATACTTTTGGTCCCTAGCCCTATGTGTTCATCTAGGCCACAGAAAGATTGTGAAAACCCTAAAAGAAAGATTTAGCTGAATTAGATCCTTAAGCAAAATCTTCTCCATAATTAGATGCTGTGATCACCATATAATCTAAGAGAAAAAAAGATAACAGTTGGTCAGACCCCTTGTAAAAAGAACACTAAGGAGTAAAATGATGAACTCTCAAACATGTATGTTTGAGCACTCACTCTATCTTTTGATTATAGATTACATTTGATAGAGCTTTGTAGGCCATCTTTGGAAATGTCCTATGTATCTTCATTCTAAGCATAGCTCATTGTATGGCTATTATTTATGAGATTCAGTGATGTTTCTACCTTAAGGCTCCATGGTTATCAAATTGTGTGAAATTTTTGTACGTCATCTTATTATGGCTAGGAGGGCCTTGATATGTTAAAGTAATTTTCATGTTATCCGAGTGAATGAGAGTTAACAAGTAGACTGATTTTGGAAAATCCAGAATTGATGGGTCTGAAAGACTCCTTTCAGTAAAAGATTATATCCAAATATTGATTAGAAAGAAATAGAGATCAAGCAAAACAGTAATCAAAATCATTACCAGTACATTATCATTTAAATGACGTCCAGCACCCAAGGATAGCAGCTTTCCTGAAAACAGTCAAATAGAATGGGTCAGCATAATTAGAAATTAATTGGAACACTGTCTACAGTCCCTTTATTTGCTCACTGATTGTATTGTGATTTTACCATCCTTCTCCCTCTAGTCTCATCAGTTAAGAAAGCAAAAAAGATTAAGAGTGATAAACAAAATATGATGTGGAGATTAGTGAACGTAATGTATTACCGAAGGGCTGCACTAGCTTATGAGATATTGCAGCAACAGGAGTCCTCCAAAACCAGCAAGTCAGCAGAACATATGTTGCAATCTAAATACCAAATTAATTCATTCAGGTCTCATGAAGAAACCAAAAAATTGTAGACAACTCTAATACACCAATTACAACCTTTAAGATAAATACTATTTTTAGGTACAAATCATAAGACAGCTTCATCTGCTTCTTGCGCATTTCTTGACCTAGATGGCAAATAAAGTTGTTAATAGCTTATAATCATATTTGATAATACAAAGCTTAAAACTAAAAGGTTCAAAAGAGTGCAAAAGCATATGACACCCAGGCACAAAACATTAAAAGATCTCCATAAGACATGAATCTCTCTTTGTCTCTCGCGCTTCTATTCATGGGGACAAATGAGTACAGACATTATAAATAAGAAAAATGCAAAAAAGAGTAAACAGCAGAGACACAGCAAATAAATAAAATCTCGAGAGGAGATGACCCAGGATTTTGGCTTTTGTACTTTAATTTGGCAAGTCAAGATACCATATATATAAAAATTAATGATGTAGCTCTAGGATAACTTTGGAAAATCACTTTTCCAACCTGACAACAATAGTTGGTAATTAGAGAAAAGAAGAAGAGTTGGTAAGATAGTAATGAGGTTTTGTTCTAAACACTAAATTTGCAGGATAATGCAAAACACTATACGCCTAAACCAATACCAACACACGCGCGCACACAAATATATATATATATTGCCATGACTATCATCAGACGTATTACAAGAAGATAGATACACTTGCTGAAGTAAATAGAAAAACATATAGCATAAACTCTAAAAGTGCTGCCAGTCTATCATTAATTTTTCCATGGATTTATAAAACACACGAGTAGATGGCTTGAGAATTATGTAAACTAATGCTTTAAGCATATCTCTGAAGGAAAATATATGACAGCGACTGCAAATAGCCTTACAATTTGCAAGTTCCTTCTCCTTCGCAGCTGCCAATCTCCTAAGTTTTGCAGCTTGAGCAAACGTTGATGGCCTGTGACCAAAACAGAAGCCATTACAGATAAAGAATACATTCTCCAACAAAGTAATGATTCAATTTAACAAATAAAAAAATTGCCAACACTAAATGCTTCTGGAACTCAACGTAAGTTATATCCTTTATTATAAGCTCTCAAACATATCTATGGATGTTGGCACGATCGATTATATAAATCAACAGAATTTCTAAGGCTACTTTCAATTTGGCTCCAGACGTATATATCAATGCCAATTAACAAAACTACTAAGTCATGCACATAACGGATAAAAGAAACCTCAATCAACACAAATCACTCACTGTGAATAGGAGGTCGCCTCTTTCAAGAGACGCTTTATTTCTGCACGCAACTGAGCATCTGAATCGCTCCTAGATGCTTTCTACAGAGAAAGAACAATTTCCTTCAGGAAAAAAAAAATCTTAAACACAATTGACATAAAGGGTCCATTTGCATATACATTCTATTAATTAATGGCCAGATCCTTATTGTTGCAACTATGGTGTATATATCAAAAAATTGAATCGCATATGAAAAAAAAAAAAATCCGTTCAAACGCATTTGAAATTACGAAAATTAGAAATGAAACGTACCCTCCTTAAGTGTTCAAACCACCTTGTGAACAAGTGGAAAAAGGCAACAACAAGAAAGATTACAGGAGCCGCGAGAAAGCTTCCGTGTTGTCCTTCTAGGGTTTCTTCCTCTGCCATAATTAATGAAATATAATTAGCTTATGTTCTTCTTCTTCTTCGAGAAAAAATGCAGAGATTGATTTTCTGTTAATGAATGAATCAGGGGTTCTTTGTCATGCTGATTTCTGTTTCTGTTTCTGTTCCAATCGGTTCTGTTCGTAACCGTTAATTCTCCAAATTGCCATCCATATTTAATCGCCACGCAACTTTTTCTCCTTCTATATTTTATTCTTTTTCATTTCTGCTTAAACGACGTCGTTATCGTCCCGTCAATACGTTAAACTACATGTATATTTGCTACAGACGTATGATATGTTTTCACGAGATTCTATAATTTCTTTAAAAAAAAATTCAATAAAGAGATCTCTAATAACGAATTTAACATGAAATATAGATATCATTCAAAAAATAATTAATAAATATGAAATATTAATTAAATTAATTATGGAAAATAAAAGTTCAATAAAAATTTGGTATATTTTTATAACAAAAAAGGTAATAAAGTTCTCAATTTTTCACATTAATATATATATATATATATATATATATATATATATATATATATATTTATTTATTTATTTATTGGAGATTAAATAATTAAAATAATATTATGGACTACAACTACATCATAATAAAAGATACCATAGATAAACTATCTTCTAGAGTTTAGAAAACTACAAAATAATATTATAAATTATTTTAATTTAAAAATGGAAAATTAATTACTTAGTCCTTGAGGTTTGACGAAATTATTTAAGTAGTTCCTGTGTTTGAAACAAATATTCAGTACATTCTCGAGATTTGATTGCGTCATACTAAATGGTCCCTCCGTCCATTTTATGGGTTTTTTGCTATTAACTCTTAATGAAAGGATGAAGATATCCCTGAACAAAATGAAAGTCACAACTCTCTCTCTCTCTCTCTCTCTCCTTCGTGGCCCCTTTCTTGCGAATAAATGAAGAAGAAAAGGCATGCAAAAGGCTCCTATTGGTGAGGATAGAAATTAAAATTGCACTTCATTTAAAGGACAAAAAAGCTGAGAAATCATATTGAACAAGAGAAGCGATCTCATTAGGACCATCCTCAATCCAAACGTGCTTTGAAAGAGTAAACAGACAAAGTTAATGACATCAGTTTGTGAGCTACTTTATTATAGTGTCTAGAGACATGTTCAAAAGAAAACAAAAGAAGGTAAGACATTAATTCTACTTAACTAGGTGCCTTGTTCATTAGGAGAAAACTTATTTCTTTGAGGCAAATTGTTAAATAAGTGATAAGCAATATGATTCAAGCACAATTTGAAAGAACGAAAGAGAGGGCATGCTCAAGAGCAAAAATAACAACGTCAACTTCAATCTTCCGCACCTCAAATAGACCAGCAATGCGTTTTAGATCAGTTACCAACAACTCACCTTTATTATTTTAGATTACAAAACTCAAACCACAATATTTATCGGCTATCAACATACCAGCATCGCAATTAATTTTAATTTTAAAATCAACTGGAGAAGACCGTTTATGGGCCTAAAGAAGAACAAAATCGAAGGAAGAAGAAAAAAAAAAGAAACGAAGAAAGAAGATAAGAGAAATAGAGTTGCCAAGGGCAACTTTTGTCATTTTAAAAAATTCATCTCACATCTTTCTTATTTTTTGAGTTATTTAACGGAAAAAATGCATAAAATCAGACGAATAAAATCAAACTTTGAGGACATGCTGAATATTTGTCTCAAACGCCGACATTACTTAAACAATTTCATCAAACCTCAAGGACCAAATAATTAATTTCCCTTTAAAAATTTATTCTTTTCTCATAACTATTCTTTTAGACTGATTTACTATTCAATCCCTCAATTGAATCTAAATGAATCGATTAAGACTTTTATTTTCAGAATTTAATTATATATATATCTCCTCAATTTATACCTATTTTACTTAATATTTTTGTTAATTTCATCATGAGTAAAAGGATTAAACATAATAATTAATGGAGATAAAATCAAAAGACTGTATAATTAAATTTTAAAATTAAGATATCCTGCTTAATGTATTTGACTGATTAAATTCATTGTTGTACAAAATTTCGTGGCATCTTCTTTTGACCTTTTGAATATTTTAATTTCTAAAATTACACCTGTTTAAATACATTATTTTGTAAATCATTATTAAATGCTTCAATATGTAAAATAAGTCTAACAAATACTTATTATATAGTCGAAATAATTATTGTTATTTGCATATAAAAAGTAAAAAAACTAAAAATAATCATTTTATTGTAAAAAAATATATAATATTATCAAAATTTATAACATGAAAATACAATAAATTATTTACAAAACTTAAAGTGTTATAATTTTTTTTATGAAAATTTAAGATGAATTTATATATTTGGTCATATTCCGATATAAAACATGATGATAGAAGTGATTTTTCAAAAACTAACTTCCCATGCGTAATTTTATTATTCATAAACTCATTTTTCTTCCTTGTTTTCCTATCAAATATTCAAACATCAAGAGAAATTTTTTAATTTATATTTTTCTATATTTTTTCTTTTTATTTTCTTTTCTTATTTTCCTATCAAATATTCAAACATGAAGAACTATATTTTTCCTCTTTATTTTCTTCCACATTTTCTTTTCTCTTTATATTATTTATCCAAACATACTTTTAGCGAATTAGAAGAAGCAGGGGAAAGAGAAAACATGAATCAATGACGTGGCACAAGATAATCCCGCGCAAACAAGAGGAATTGAATTTCCCTTTCTGCGATTTTCCTTTATTTACCTTAAAAATCTTTTTTCCTTTTCTCGCTCTCCCCTCTATAATTCTCACCTCGCCTCTCATTTTCCAATGTCTCCTCCTCCCCTTCCTTTCCTGAGAAAATCCTAACCAAACAAGCAAGTAAATTCCTTGCAGCACCGAGTCCGACCGAGTTGTACCATGTTTTTCATCGATTATTCTTACTTGTTTTTGTTTCTTTTGCAGGTTTAGCCATGAAGGGTGGGAGATCCAAGGCTGAAACCAAGATATCAAATTCTAGGTCAGTAATTAGTATTAATAATGCCTAATTTCGATATGTAAATCTACAGCTTAACATCCATTATGAACTTTGGATTTGTTTTTTCAAATTAGATTGAAGCTAAAAAGTGTTAGCGCAAAACCGTCAAAGAAGGCAGCGAAGGATCCTAATAAGCCAAAGAGGCCTGCAAGCGCTTTCTTTATTTTCATGTAAGTAAAAGAGAATATCTTAAACCATTTCAATTTTAACATTATAATTTATTTGCATTTCTCTTTTGAAATTTTGTTTTCTTTCTGGATATATAAAAGGGAGGAATTTAGGCAGCTTTATAAGGAGAAGAATCCTAATAATAAATCTGTAGCTGCTGTGAGTATTGATCTCATCTAAAATGTATATAAATATGTGTTGAAGATGAAAATTTCTTTTAGGTTTGATGTGTTTGAATTTGAATGAATTAGGTTGGTAAGGCTGGTGGAGAAGAGTGGAAATCTCTGTCAAATGCTGTGAGTATTTCATAAATATATCAATGGAGTCTGTTTATTGTTAACTTGATATTACTGGTTCTTATATTATATATTAAAATATTACCTTTGTTTCTTAAATTAATAATAGGAGAAAGCTCCTTATGCATCAAAAGCTGAGAAGAGAAAGATTGAATACAACAAAAATATGGCAGCTTACAATAAAAGAATGGTACCATATATTTTTTCTCGTTTCTAATTTTAATTTTTGTAAGAGTTAATGCAATGAATTGCTGTTTGTTGAAATGGTTGCATTGCTGTGCTAATTTATAGGCTAATGGGGGATATGGTGATGAAGAATGACAATCCTAAATCTGAAGTGAATGATGATGAAAGTGAAGAGGTTGTTATTGCTTTACATTGCTCTAATTCGATATAAATTTGATTGATTTTATAATAAAATAAACTTATGTTTTTTGGTAAGCCGTAATAAGTACATTATACAAAAAAAATTCTTTGATGATACTCCCTCTGTACTAAAGTATATGTCATTATAGGTTTTGCAAATGGGCAATTCGATTTCGAACTAAATCAAATTGTAAATCAAAACCCAAAATATAGTTACTTTGAAACTATTAAAATCGAAATAAATTAAAAACCAAACTAAACTAGTCAGTTTGTTTTGATAGGAATCGATTTGGTCAAATGATTTGGTTTTACTAAAAAAAGTAAATATTTTTGAATAACTGATCCAAAGACTGAAAATTAAAATTACGAAAGATTTCAAATCGAAATCGAAATCAAGAAATGAATAACCGAATCAAAATCTGAAAATAATTTAATTCGGATCAGTTTTTGGTTTTTTCAAAATTTACTCATCTTTAGTTTTAGTTTGATAATTTTTGTTTTAAAATATAAATCATTTTCATTATTTTAAGTATTAAAAAATTATGTTTTTTCAATGTTACTTAAATTAGATGCAATATTTTAAGATTAACGGTAATTTGATCAAATTACCCCAGATTTTATTATATTTTAGGAGATATAATCAATTTTTTAATATGCGGACAAAAACATCGACTTATATCTTGGACAGTATAGTGGCTTATCAAATGTAATCCAACTCTGTTGCTCTTTATCTGCAGGAGGAAGAATAATGACAAGGGGAGACACAAGCAACTGGTGTAAAATTTGCTTATAAGAGTACAATTGACTGCCTTTTCAGATTAATTTAGGAGAAAAACCAGGGATTTCCTTGGATCTCACACATGGCTATCCACTTTTCTGGTCTTGCGCTTATTGTCCTTATTTTTGAAGTTTTTGATCGTTAATTATTACTTGCCAATAATTATGATTAGTCATTTCCATGGGATGGATAAATCATGTCATACTAACATATTTTAAGACAGGCCAACGCAAAATGTTATTTCGAAATTTTGTTTTGACTTATTTAATTTATAAAATTAAATTAATTAAATATTTTTATTTGAAAAATTATTCTATTAAATATTTAAATTTTTAAAATTAAATTAATTAAATATTTATTTGATAGCTTCACATCTTTTCATAGCATGTCATGCGTTTTGAGCTTCACTTGGACGTTCAAAGTCATGCGGCTTGCAACTGACGACATTACTCAGGTAAAGAAACTACGGACATTTTTTTAATCCGATGAGTCGTTTAAATATTTCGTGGTCATCGAACGACCGTAAGGCGAATTTCGTCTAAACAACTCAAGCCGTTTCATTGACCGGTTTGAACCGGACTGCTCCTACAAGCGTCAAGAACATTTCGGTTCATGGAGTTTCGAGGGAAATGGCTGCTCCCGGCAAGTGCTTGCTTCTGGTCACTGGCTCTCCTGTTAGTTCCATTCAATCAGAATCCTTATATATATATATATATATTAATCAATTCAATTTCTTTTTTAAGAATTTAAGGGTTTTCACTTTCTCAATTGCATAAATTTTGAAATTGCAGGGTGTGGGTAAAACCACTTTGATAGTGCGAGTTTTTGAGAGCCTAAAAATCTTAAACCCTAACTTAAAGATTCAGGGTTTCTACACTCGTATGTTCCTTTTGTTTCTATTTTTTTTTTCGGTATTACGCTGAATTTTACTTTAGGCATATAAATTGCTGTTGATTAAAGATTGTCTTTTTGGCTGAGCATTTAGGTGAGATTAGGGAAGGAAGTCAAAGGGTAGGCTTTGAAGTTGTCACTTTGGATGGTCGAAAAGCTCCACTGGCCTCAACCACTATATCTACGTATTTCTCTTCTCACATTTTTGGTTTTGAAGTTTTCTAATTTTTCACTCTCTCTTTATCTCAAGCTTTCAACAATAGATGAAAATATTAGCTTTTTATCATTTTGCTAGAAACTAATTATTAGTCATTTGTTTGTGGCATTTGAGTGCGAGTACTCGGTGATCATGAACCATATTTTATGAAACATGTTAAAACATGCATAATGTAATCAATACACATCTATATTTTATAGATTTGCTATTAAAATTGATATGGGTAGTAGTGAAGTTGATTATAGAAATGCATTACTTGAGAAATTAATTTCTTGTGTTGTATAAAGATGGTAACTTTTCTCTGTTCTCTAATTTGGTCAATATAGGTATTAGAAGCTTGCATTAATCATGCCTGTATGAGGAGAAAAGGAATACACAATGATTTTTCTGGAAATTGGAAATTTATCTTCAGTATTCAAAAGCAAGTATTGTGATGAACACGAAAAATCCTTTTGTTTTTTCTTTTGCATTTCGTACATATGAGGAACTGCGTCATCATTAATTGGGTTCTGTCTCAATTCGATGCATCGTAAGCATCATTTTTGAAAAATCCATTAACAAAAGCACTATGATAAACTTGCTGCTGAATCAAGATTAGTGTTCATATACTATTTGCCTTTTCAGTTTTGAAGGACTCCCTTTTTTTTTTTCTGGCTGAGTAATCCTTTTCCCTACACTTACTGTCCATTTCAGTATTTGCAGCTGTCTATTGCATAATGCTTTATATCTGTCACCTTAACCTCTACAGCTGAAGTATCTTCTGTAACTGCAGCCCGGAGTCTTTCAGATGGCCTACTGTTGGGAAATATAAAGTAGACATAGCATCATTTGAGTCACTGGCATTACCTGAGTTGCAGGTCAGCCTGGCATTTACTTTTTTCCACCCTGAACTAAAATGTATAATGTACTTGGATCCTTAATGACTTTGTTGTAAATTTTTATATCATAGATGTGAATTATTTTTCCTCACTGGTTTGAAGTCATAATTTCAGTTTAATTGTCAAGTATTTCAAGTTAATACTCAAATAATACATACAGGGAGTGTCATTAACCCTTGGTCTTAGAAAGTAACTTATGAGATTGTCATATCCTTTAGCTATGATGCACGGAAACTTTTAACCATGGACGTTTCTGCATGTCCGTTTCCTGTATAAAACACCATTTTCCTGTGTAAAATTATATTATAGATGTTGTTTCCCCCGTATATCTCCACGTTTCCATGTTTTTTCATTTCCATGCAACATAGCCCTTTAGTATTTTGTCATGGAGCAGCAGCAAACTTTTGGTCAGAAGTTAGTGATTTAGAAAAAGGTCTTTCAGAAATTGCCTTTTGTCTATTATTTTTTTGTTTTACATATACATATTTGGTGGCATTAAGATGTGCATTTTTGTTATTAGGTCAAAGAAGATACTGATCTATTCATCATTGATGAAGTTGGGAAAATGGAGTTATGTAGTTCATCATTTTTCCCTGCTGTTCTAAAAGTTCTGGAATCAAATATCCCAGTTTTGGCTTCTATTCCAATTCCAAAGTTCGGCCGTGATATACCTGGAGGTACATTTTCATAAAAACCCATTACCTTTTACTGTAAAAAACTACAGTTACTTGCCCTACAGTAGTATTTTTTAGTCTGCTTTTCTCTCATACAGATTTCTTTATGACCAAGTTTGTTTTATAAATTGCTCCAGTTGCAAGGTTGAGGAACCATCCAGGAGCTACAGTTTTCACCTTAAGCCCCAGTAACAGGGATGCAGTTAAAGAACAGATCTATACCCTGTTGGTAGATAAACTACACAAGAATTAGATGCTGCACTATTATGAGGTTCAAGCTCAGCCATTTTCTCTGTTATACCTTTGAAATGTGTTACTGATATAGGTTGTTTGTTTCTCTTATGCACTTAGGTTTTGTCATCCATTTTGCTATACCCCTGGCTTGAATAGCTACGTTGGATCAAATTTTGTTTTGTTCCTAAGAGTCTTTTGAGTGTGAGAAAGTTTAAAAGAACAAGAAGTAAAATAAAATAAAATAAAATAAATATCCTTTTTACTATATTTTCCAAGGAAATAATGGACAAATGTTCAGGAAACACCCTATTTACAGCACAGCATTCAAACAACCCTATACAGAACTGAAATTCTCTTTAAATAAAATCCCTTTAGAAATGCAAAGGAGAAAGAATAAAACAATGAATATAACATTATCATATTTCATTTCAACAGTCCATAGGCTTATGAACTTCTTTTATCCTTTTCTGCAGTACGCAGCAATTCTCTTGCCATGGCTGAGAAAGACTTGGCTGTGTCTTGCATCTCTGTAGCTTTTAGATTGATCCCCTGCCAAATGAATTAACCAGATAATCGTTCGGTAAAGTAATGGTAACAACTTATGATTACTAATTTTCTTCAAGAAAAACATGGATAAGCAAATCAATGTCAGAAGATAACTGACAACTAAGATAATTATATATGGAGACTATACGTGGGACGAAGAGGGATTTCCAAATACCTGCAACTTTTTTGCATTCTCATGCAACTTGCTTTCAGCTATTTTGGCAGCACTTGTTTCCTGCAACCAAAGACAACAGAGTTATACTGCTGTACTCCCTAATCGAAAGATGTTGCAAAGCATCCTGAAGATGAGTAAGCATTAGAAGTAATGCTAGTGCATAACCAAGGCAAAGTTTAAATCCTGTCAAGTATACTAATATATTTTCTGGTAATTAGTTAACAGATATTGTTTCAGTAAAGACTCATGATTTGCATATTTCTGAAATCATAGACATGATTAATCTTCATAGCGAAAATAGAATGGAAATATGAGGTGGCTTTTACAGTATCTATAGAATAAAAACTGTGAACTATCTGCTTCAAAAAGATAGTCATAGGAAATAGGACTGAGGATTAGAAACCGAGGTAAAAAAAAAAAAAAGAAAGGCGAAGAGGGCAATTGCTCCGGTTAGAATTAGAGCAAATCTTGTAATCTAACATGCATAGAACTGCACCTGAACACCAAATGCTATGTTATACTTTGACTGATCAGTGTGATTTTCTGTAAGAAAAATGATCCATCATGGTAGCAATAAACATATCATAAGAAGTAAGCAATAAATAATACTTACACCAGATGAAGAAAAACCATATTTCTTCTTGATTTGATCAACTGCACCAGCCTTCTCATCTTGTTGCTCCTCCTTGTTGATGTTTTTCTCATTCTTAACCTTCATCTGTTTTATTTTACCTAAATATGACAAATTTATACGAATGAATCAGCATAGTGTTCTGTTCAGAATCTTTAACCTTCAATTAAGGATTCTAGTGCTGTCCCCTCAGTCCACCCAGCCATACAGCCAACCATGGGTCTCAGTAGGGTATTTCAGTGGCATTCTCCCTGAACTCTGATGAACATTTTCTATAGTTCTTAAGAGCTTCATAATCTTTCCTGTACTTTTCATTCACTGTGATCTTCAATTATGCATTTTCTTGTTTCATTACTCATTGTAAATAATTGTTAGGTCTATTGATACAATTTGCTGGTTTGTGACAAATTTCAAATCATTTTACGATGATGTTGCTGTTTATAAAAAGTGACATAGAAAAGTGGTATAATATTTTTCTGAAAAAAAAAAAAAAATGCAGCTTTCGAAAATTCAGGCAGCCATTTTCTGGTTGTTGTCTCAGACACGAAACATTGTACATAGGCTACAGAATAGTGGTCAATACCAGACATACGATCACTATGGTTATATTTTATAATTCTCATTTTCACAATATATGCATAGCTGAACCCACAATGAAGTGGATCCTAACTTGATTATCATATTGTCTATCAGTAAGCAATTCAACTAATTTACACTAGTTGAACACCAAGCACAAAATTTTCTACAGCATAAGAAATTTCTGTGATAAAGATAAAAGTAATCCAGTCAACTTTAGTTGCACAATAACAAGAGAAGAGATAGCGTATCTTGTGCTCACCTGTAAAAGCCTGAAATTTGCTTGCCAATTTCTGCTTATTTAGAGCTGCCAAGATGTTCTGATCTTTGGGTTTCTCTTCATGATCCTCGAGGTCGATATCATCTTTACAGACCAAAAATGAAAAACAGAAAAAAATAATGTGATTGTTTATCCCCATACCGCCCTTACTGTAAGAGAAAAAACAAACCAAAAGGGAAAGTAGATTGAGACTTGTGAGTCAACTGAACTACTTCTAAGTTATAACTAGATGGCATGAGGTGCCACCTTAAATTGGTTTACATGGGAAATATATTATACATATAACATCCATAAGGAGCATAATATGCAGGGCATACGTACCTATGTCTAAGTCAATCCCATCAGTGTCCATGGCCGTGTCATTGCTATTTTCAGTGTCAGATGCAAAGTTGGCTGTTGCAAAGATTATTGCAAGTTCTTCGATGCTTTCTTTTGTATCTTCTGTTTCCACTTCAGAAGCTTGCTTTGGTTTACTTCCTCTGATATCCTTAATCACAGAGCTAAACATACCCTAGTATGTGAAGCATGAAATTATAATTTCGCAAGTACCGAGTCATAGCCAGAATTACAGAGCTCAATCCACAATATACCTTTTTCTTTTCCTTTGGAACCATGGGTCCAGAGGCAAAGCTTTCTCGTGATGGCATTGGCATCAGATCTTTTGTGTAGACTTGGCTGACATAGTCCAAAAGCCTAAAAAGAAGTATGCCGAAGGTAAATACAAAATGAATGAATTGTCCATAATGCAATTTCCTAGAGTAATTTCCATCTTCTTTATTTTCACCAAAGTACTTGAGCTAAATAAATATGCAGTATTTTTTTCTTTTAACCAAAAGGTGTCAGGATCAGGAGTTCCACTCTTTAATTCGGAGTTTCGAACCCCCCCTCCGAAAGAAAAAAAAAAAAAAAAAAGAGAGAGAGAGATAGACTAATTAAATTAAAGACAATTTCACAAGTATATACCTGAAGTGTTCCTTTTGAAGCAAAATTGACATTATAAACATTTCCTGATCGCCGTTGACCTACAAAAGAAGAAATTATGCAGTTCGTGTTCATTCTTGCCTCCTTAAGCAACAATTTAGAGGAGAAAATTCAGGCAGCTGTACCATAACAAATTCTCCGTCCTGTGAACAGCACATCGATCTATCTGGTAAAGAGTTCAGCTTTGGTGCAGAATACGTGAAACCTCTTATTGAGAATTCCCTCATGAATGATAAATCTGGCAAAGACCTTACATTTGACAAACAATTCAAGGGATGATATAAATTAGATTACTTCTGAGAACAGCTAGCATGTCACATGAAATAAGGAAATACAACTGTTAAAAATCAGACATGTTATAATTTGAATACTCCAATTACTAAAAATTTGCCCATTTAGGTGCATTCTTTTGCTATGATCCTATGTAAAATCGCAATTTCCACAATCCTAATTGACTTTAATGATTGTTTCATTTTCTTGATAACAACATGCAATTTTCTTATTGTACCGGAAAAAAAATCCACCTTATTTCAATTTTTCCAGTAGTGAAAAGGAGTATAAGACCGACATCTGATGCACCAGAAAATACTGAAGCCCAGCAACACAAAGAGGAATGGAACTTCTTTTTGTGGAGAACTCTCTTGACTCCCTGAAACAAAGCAAAAGAATAAATTGGAAATTAGTTCAACTTGTTCCTTAAAACTTCATTCGCTACATTTAGATGAGTAAAGCAGTGATTACCTGAAGAACATGACTCAACGAATAGACGTACACAGCTTTCTCAGAACATATAAGTACAGAAGACTGCTTTGTTGAATCCTCAGCAGGATAATTCCCTCTCAAGTCTGGAACATTCGATGCATTTGATCCTCCAGCTAACATGTCCTGCCCATCTGTAAAACATGTAATGGTAATTCTTTCAATCTAACTCTTAGATGGTGTGAAAAATAGATTGACAAATCCTAAAAGATTCATATTTTAGGTTTTCCACAAGAATCAATGACCATTCTGCCAATAGGCTCACCCAGAATTTGCATAAATAAAGCTTTAGATGGTTTCTTAGGATGCACTGTACTAGTGCTCAGCATGTTTCCAGTATCAACATCAACAGCCAAAACTGATGAATCCTTTGTTGCAACCACTAAAACATTCTTCTCAAAACCATGCAAGCTGCAGGTTTGAAACCTTAGTGAGACGATGCCAGTGGAAATTTCACTCGCAATATGTTTTTGATACAGCAGAGTTGGTTCTTTGGTATCAATTAATGAAACCTGTACATTCATTACAACAATTTGAACCCCAGTTAGTTTGTCCTCACACAGGACAGAAGAGAAAGGTGTTTATCTCCCAGCTTAAGCTGTTATATGATGCATTGAGAATAGCCAGATTTAATAATTCAATTGTGATTAATGCATTGTGTATCCGTAACACAATAACAATCGAGAGAAGCGCAAAAAGCTTCCATCAAAATTTTTTGTTAGACACTGGCATCCATAATGTTTCAAGTCAAACAATTAACACATAATGAAATAAAATGATAAATAGATGTTGAAACTATATTGAGAACTTTTAGCTTGTTCAGATTATTACCTTAACCCAAGCGTGATTGAGCATGCACAATTGAAAACAAATGCTTTAATGGAAAACATACAAAGGAACCAGAGAAGAGGAAAGGAGAATAAGCTTACATATCCTTGATCAGATCCAACAGCAAGAAGTTCTGAGCTATGGCTTATGCTCATAGAAATTACAGAACCATTCACCTTCAGAAATTTGAGACTCTTGATGACGTGGCTGTTTCCTTTTTTAAAACTTCCTGGAAGAAAATAATTCCAAAATACCAATGCTTACAGTCATACAATTAATTGCAATGTGTAAGAAGCATGCTGCTGGATGAGATATATGCATGAAAGAAATTTCAGCTCCATAAAATGAGTCAATGTCTTAATTCAAACATAACCAAAAAAACAAGGATTACAAAGGAAAAGGTCAATTATTTATGAAGAACTCAAATATCAACGGACAGTAATGTAACTTTGTCTTGGCTTGCAAGATGCTCTGATGTTGATATGCTGGCATATAACAGTAAAGTGGTTCAGGATTACTCATAAGAAGATTGACTTAATATGACAATTTCTGGTAGATGTTTATTAGGACAATGTGCGTGTTTGGTAATACCTTGAAAAGGAATAAAACTGTTCTCTGTGGCATATGGCTCAGGTTTAAATTTAAAAATGCGAACCTGCAAGTCAAGGATATAGTAAAAAAAATCAGGCAAAAATAATGTGTGTATAGTATATGTAGAATCTAAAAAAAGGGACATTTTACCATTCCACTCTGATCCCCTGAAACAAGACTTCGAGAATTGCCATCAAAATATAATGCTGTCAGTGGTATACCGCTTAAAGAAAAATCATCTTCACTCTGCACCGAAAGTTTTAGGATAAGGAACAAATAGAATAGTGAGAAAAAAAAATCACTATTGAATACCTTGAATATAAATTCTCCCTAAAAGTATGTTACTGTCTCTCCTGAAAAGATTGATCTATATTAAGAGCTAACAAATTTTCATTTCTATTTGCAGTTATCTAAATTGTAAAGAAAAACTAGTCAAGGGCTTGAAATTTACCTGTTGTCTTAACGACAATATTGGGATAAAAAATGGACAAGATGCATCCCAGAAATGAATAGCTCCATCACTGTGTCCAGTGATGTACAAATTTTTAATCTTTGAAAATCCACTGAAGGGGACAGGATTTGTGTGAGTTCCATCTTTAGGCTTTGCTTCAAAAGGGAAAAGAGATGGAATGTTTTTGGCGAACTGAAGATAGTCCTACAAGACCATAAAACTCAGTCACATGACCTGACCATCAAATAAACAGCATTATCAACAATAACAAAGACAATTCCGTGCTAAAGCTTATACCAGTTACCACTATATTACCTCATCTCCAAAACTCAACATAAAAGGGTTATCTGTTATGAATTTTGCGGTAGTGATGCTTGAGTCAGCAAATGGCATCGTCACCTTGATTTCCTTCGGCAATGAGGGTGAACCCCTTGATTGGGATTGTAGAAGATACTTTTCAATCTGACAATCGTCATAAATATATATATACCCTGATCTTCCAAGGAGGAGAAAAGATTCCTGTTTATGTTTAGTTTGTTCACACGAGCTTGAAATGATCTCCATATCAATACAAGGTTCTGACAAATGAAGTCCCAGCTTGATTGTGCGCGTTTCAATGTTCTCATTCAGTAAGATTACCTGCCCCGCCAAAAAAAAAAAAAAAAAAAAAAATCAAACTTGTAAAGAGCTCAAGATTTTGTCAATCTTAAAACAGTTTAATTTACCTCTAATCAATAGTTTGAACAAAGTATACAACTTAAACAATAATGCCAAACATATCATTAGTGAAAAATAAAGATACCTGCAACAAGTTTGTAGATGCGAAGTCAGAGGCACCCATAATATAGAGTCGGCTTGCCTTTCCATCAGCATGAATCCATTTTAAAGATGCTATAGGAATTTTCTCCGATTTGTATCCCAGATTGAGTTTATGTATAGGAGCATTCTGAGTGCCATTATCTGGTGTTATTTCAGTTCTTGAATTAGGGGTAGCAGGAATGCTCCAAATGAAAATCTCTCCGTTACTATACCCAACAGCAACTTTACTTCCAAAAGGACACGCCCAACATGCAGACGTTACTTGCTTTGTGTCATTATGTTGTGAATGCAACAAGCTTCCGCCTGTTGTAGAAATGGATCTACTTTCTCGAATATCCCACAATGTAATTAGGCCATCTCTAAATACTATAAGAACCCTGTATTGGGACAAATGATAGTAAAAGGAATGAGGCCTCTGCAAACGATAAGGAAACTACACCAAACTAGTTTAGCGAGTGAGGAAAATAAGCAGGTCCAGGCAACCGTAGAGTTGTTAAGCTTTGTCACCAATTGTCAACAGAGAAACAAAGGTGTCTCTAGCCAGGTTAGTTGCTTGTTTAACTTTTCTAACAACTTTCAAATTGTCATGGTTTTGACAAAGGATCTATTCTGTCTCTAGCTTGTGTGTGTTCTCATCATAAAAAGAAAAAAATTTCCTCCATCTTGGTATTTTTGAAATTAAAAGTCTTCACATCCTTGAATAAATGCATGTTGTCAGCAAAATAAGATAGCTTGGTACAGTTTTGAACAGTAACAATATTCATCTCAATCTCTTTTCCTCACTTTTTATTTGAATCTTACAAAATGAAATTCAGTGCTAAATAATTTTCCCACTTTTCTTATTTTACGGTCCAGTAGAAGAAGCCAGTTCAAAAAGTAGTCCACCATGGACATGTTAAACCTCCCAATGTCATCCATGTTAAACCAGTTAAACAGAAAATCAAGAAGGGAATGAGAATACCTCTTACTCTCAGCCATTGGTTGAGGTATTATATGCAGTACAGCAGCATCAGCAGAAGCTTCAGTTGAATTTCCTAAATGCAATAATTGATCAGGTTAATTACGCCTGTAGGTCTTTTTGCAGTAGGTAGCTTAGGAAAGCATAATAACCATGCTTAGTGAAATTTGAAGAAACTAATGTAACCGATGTTACTTCAAAAAAAGTGACCGCTTCAAACTAGGTTATGCAGGGGGGTAACTGGATGCTAATATACTACTCGATAAGCATCTTCCTTCTCCTTCCATCCGCATGTCCAAGTTAAGGACATTAGAATGTGCAATTTATTCCTTTTATGGCTCTTTAAATCAAAAGGCATCTATAGTATACCAATTTTACTGTTCCTCATCTAACTCTAATAGCCAAACAACATCATGTAAGAATCTTAAAATTTGCTCAAACTCCCAAGTCAGCAATAAAGAATACTTCATAATGCATGCCATAGTCAAGCTGATTTATGCAATTCAACATGTAAATATGTAATGAAAGCAACCCTCACAACCACTCAAATCAAATACAGTAAGCTTGATCAGCATTTATTGAGGAGATAAACAGCAAACTGTCTGGAAAAAAAAAAAAAAAAAAAAAAAAAAAGAACAGCAACAACAGCAAGGAATAGAGAGACCCGAATTTGTCTCACCATGAGAAGCAGAGAGAGGTATGGTATATTTCATTTGTAATATCCGGCATGTTTCCTCATCAAGCTTCAAAATTGATATATTACCAACATGATCTCCAACATACCTGCCAGTAAATATCCAACAAGTTACAACCAGTAAATATCCAACATGATCTTCAAGCAGATAACTGCTTCTCCCACAAATGAACTGGAGAAACACTTACATATAGAGACAATGTTGCATTACTGTAAATGAAGTAATGTCTCCTTTAAAAACATGTACGTGAGACCGCAACTTCTTTTCGATGTCCCAAACCTAAGTTATGATTTTATTTTCAAAATTCACATGAATAATAAAGGTGCAATATAAACATAAACATACAGGAACTCGATACTCATGCACACGGACACACAGTACAAAAATTTAACTTGCCTCAATGTGGTTCTTGGAAGTTACATTTAGAAGAATGCCTTTGTTCTGAATGAACTGAAGATTTCACAAAAGAAAAAAAAAAATGAAAGAGAGAGAGAGAAGTAAAAGCCACTACTGATGTTAGTCTGCGTCTCTATAGTAGATTCTAGAAAATCTGAAAGTAATTGCAGTTTTGAGATTATTATGAGTTACATAGCTCAAAATGCAATGAAAAAGGAAAGGTATAGGAAACCTGTAAAAACTTGCTTGGTTCTGCCTCAGGACATTCGAGCAGAACTTGAGTATTATCTTTCGCAAATAATTTGATTCTTCCATCTCTGAATGGACAAGAAGAAACTATTAATCAACCAAGTTATGCAAAGATACGAGCTAGCTGATAAGCAAAGAGACTCACCGTGTAGAAATAGCAAGAATCTTTTGAATCGAGTCATAAGCCAACATGTTAGCTCCTGATGGTATCCCATAATGGAATGCCAGCCGTGGCTCTACTTCGCTTGCTTTTAAACCTCCCGAATTTCCTCCAAGCTACAGGCAAAAACCGCAAAATCATAAGTCACACTTCTATTCGGTACACCACGCCATCTAATTTTCTGAAGAAGTTACTATTCGAGAATTAATAGTGCTATGGAAAAATTTGGAAAAAAAAAAAAAAAGAAAGAAAAAAAAAAAGATAAAAAGCTTATCCCAGGCGTATAACAAAGAATGTGAAAGGTGTTTCTTATTATTATTATCGAAAAAAAAATGTGAAAAGTTACTATTTGCACATTGCATGATAAAATAGAAAATGAATATGATCATAGTTTGGGAAGAGTTGTTCCAATACAGGGCTTGGGCACTGCTGTGTGTGTGTGTGTGTGTGTATAAATGGATATTTGGTATGAGGACATTGCTAAGAGCGAACATTTAAGGCCACAGTGTCATACATAGCCTTTTCTTGTTTAGTTACACGACTTTCATTTAGTACGTATATGTATTCAGAATTTCGAATACATCACTTCAAAGTTCAAACACGTACAAAAAATGTTTTCGAACTAATGTCATACCTAGACAAATAGAGAATTTATTATTTAAATATCTATACAACAACAATAACTAGATCTTAATTCAAAACTTTTTGTATTTAGTTATATTAATATTTTGTGTCAACCCGCTTTTGCTCTACTCCAAATCTCATTCTCATTTCTAATATACTTTTTTCTTCCGTTTTTTTCCTATCTACATCACTATTCATTCAGGAATAATCCTGTACGAAATTCATTAATATATATATATACACACACCGGGTGTTTTCCAAAAAAGAACATTTGACTGTAAATTGCTTTCCTCTCCCCTTCTTGTGTCAGAGGGAACTTAACAGTTACACTGAACCCCGAAAGAGGGGATCTCCAAGAAGTTCAAACTGGTGGTGATCGAGTAAGTGAAGTACAACATGCATCTGAGAGCAGAGGGCAACGAGTTGACCGTTAACCATAACAAGTGATGGACAGTTATGACCGTGCCACCAGGGCGTCTCTTGTGGGCCCTAATGTCTGTGTAACATGGATCTAATTTATTGACTTACATGGGCCCATGCAATCCCATTACAATAAAATAGGCCACCGCCCATCACATGGATCCGTTGATTATTTCGTTTATTTAATTTTTTTTCCCCTTTGTAAAATGTCACCATAATCTTAGTCACCTTGTTTAGTCAAGACAGTTAAGATTCCAACCTCTATAAACAAGCGCAAAAAAAAAAAAAAAAACAAAAAAACAAAACAAAACAAAAACAAAATTTTATGATGTGTACAAAGAAAAATAAAATTAAAAATTATGAATTACCTCAAATGCATGTACAACTTATCGATAGATTCAAATTAAAATTTCATTTTTTATATATAAAAAAAATAAAAGTTATAACAACTATATAACGAAATTTCTTATAATTAAAAAATAATGACCCAATTCACTTTCTGTTAAATAAAAAAAAATATTTATTTCTACCAGTAAAAAAACGGTGATCAACTATACTTGCCATTCAATATAGAAAACACTTGAAAGGCTTTTTCGTTTCCTTTTAACAAAACCACTTAAAAGTTGAAAGAAACGCATTATCTAAAATCTAAATTCAGGACTATTAGCTTTTGAACTCTCCTGAGTCCTCGACAGTCAGATTTATGTTCAGGACAAGACAGATTTCTTTTTCTTTCTGAGATACACGTGGCAGCTAACTGAGTTGACGTGGCGGTGTAGTGTATATAAGCTTTATTAAAGATTAAATTAAAAGGGAATCCAAGGTTTGGATAATCAAGAGCAGATATTGCTTTCACCATATATATAGCAACTGTGTGCTGCTAATCTACACATTTAAGATTTTAGTTTAGTGAAAAATTAATGACAGATAACTAAATTCTAAGTTTATACCAGGGAGATTTCTCATTTATTTCCCCCCCAAGCTGTTATTTTGAATATTTAGCAACAAAATCAGCAATGCCTGCTCTGCAGATTTCCAAAACTAATTAACTTTCTGCATCCTCTTCTTTCAACGTTAAAAAAAAAAAAAAGAGCAAAATTTATAAAAACTAATGAACTTTCCGCTTCCTCTTCTTCTAATGTAGGCAACTGCATTGTAACTGTAATATTAATGTAAAAAATAAGTATGGCAATCTCCACCTAAGCAAATCAATGATCAAATCATGACGGTTTTTTGCTACTGTTTAAGGAAGGTAAGTGACAAAACTGATCAAATATTGAATATTAGATCTAACAATTATTCACCATAATCAAGAGATTTCATTCCATTTTTACTGTTCAAGGAAGAAATGCAGCTATTCTACAGATAGATAGAGCTAGAGAGTTGAAGTTGTAATTAAAAAATAAGCCTTAATTAGTTTCAAATCCTCATTCATGAAAAGATTAAAAAAAAAAAGTTTAAGCTAACGAGGTCGATTGGGATAAACAAAACCGAATTAAAAAAATGCTCTGAAAATTAAGGACAAATTCAATTCAAATTCTCTGTAACCGATCGACACACCAAAGTCCGCAAAAGAAAAAACAGTAACGAAACGCGAAAAGATCAAAGAACTGAACTACAATATATATAAGTCGGAGTTCAGATCAGATAAGAAAATCAAATTTTGCAGAGATGTGAAGCAATTAGAATTCAAAGAATATATATAGATCAATCAAACAAGAACAGAAAGTAAAAATCATCCGTTATTAGTAATTACATACCTTCTTTGAACTCGAAGCTCTCTCCACCAGCTTCTTTACAAACATGATCCAATCCTCTTCTTCTTCTTCTAGAAAGAAACTCAAATTCTCAAATTGGATTCACCAGAAAAATCAAAGTGCCAAAAAAACAAAACTCTGCTTTGAGATAACAGACGACGAGAGAGACAAAGAGGGAGAGGAAAAGAGAGTTTTGCAGTTTTTGTTCGTAATAAAGACAGACGAGCGGTTTTTTCTTTTAAATAGACAAAATACTCAATCAAGCGTTTGGATCATGTAATTATGACACGTGGAGGTTGATTAAGTGATCCAATCAAGATTCATCAGTCAAGACATTGATGAGAGAAGAAATTTTTTGACTAATTTGATATTCTTCAAAACGACAAAAAAGGCAATTCGAAACGCAGTTAAAGCATAGTTTTTTACAATTTACGACCATGACCTTCCCTGTGGGACAAGCCAAATGACGACACATGGCAACGCTGAACTCATTGTTTGGACCGATAGTATTACCTGCTACTGCCAGTAAGTGGGAAATTTAATGGAGGATTGCTATTATACATACATCTGTATCGAGACATTAAAGATCTCTCGTTTAACATCCGTCGATCTGACCAGTAATGAAAATGATCCGCATTTGACTATGACACGTATCGTACGATCATATCGAAGTGGGGTCGGTTATGACTCAAAGAAAATCTGGCAAGTTACGTGGCAGAACCGAAAGCAGGTTGTTACTTGTTTCTTTTCTTTGCTCAAGTTTTTTTATTTTTCATTTTTTTTTTGTTTAACTTATTTCACTAATCAAAAGATTTATAAGCTTTGTCAAGGATTTGATACTTTAAATTTATTTTAATGGACCTCAAAGTGAGAGGCCGTCCCAATCAAATCTCATTGTAAATTACAAAAATGCACCTAAAATATATTTAATGTTTTAGTTTGATTTGGTACGTCACAGTGGTTGGAATTATTTTCTTTTTTCACCAACTTTATTAATTTATTGAAATAGTTTATTAAAATTATTTTGTGCTTAATAGGTTCTTTTTTTACCAATAGGTTCGGTCTTTTTTTATGCCATTTTGATTTGTCTTTAAAACCTATCAATGAATTTTTGTATAAATTTACTCGAATTCACTATAAATTTGATTTAAAACCGAATGATTGAACCTCTCTTAAACATTTAGTCTAACCAAAATAGATCGGTTCGGTTTTCAATTTGGTTCAATTGATGGTTTGGTACATCCCTATTGGTAACTTGCAAATAAACCAGTGAGCCACCACTTATATATGGGCCAGTAATGAAAATAGAAAGAATTTCCAATATCCAAATCTAAAAAGGGCCTTTCTGCTCCAATAGTCGCCAGCCCAAATCACAATTTGTGAATCACAGAATTAACCTACCCAAACTTATAGGGCACAAACAAAGACAAACAACATTCATGTGTACCCTATTGGCCAGTCGGCCATTGTGGGCTACAGATTTAACCTCATTTCTAGGATTAGTGCCTAGTACTAGGCCTATTCACTATCATGGGCTAGCAATCGTAAGAGTAAATTACGACGAAATTTTTACTTTTATTTATGAAATTTTAATTTTTTTTTTACACAGTATCACAGGGACGATGAGCATTACGCCTGCTGCAACTTCTTCTATTGTTCATATTGTCTCTTCTTCTTCTTCTAGTATTCATCTTCCTTTTATAATTTAATTAAAATTATATAATTAAATTTTGAAAATAAAAATTTTAGCTGAGTATACTTATTAAATATGATCAAGAAAATACTAATTTATTCACTAAAAAAACACACTAAGAGCCTCTGTTGTAGAGAGTGCTTTATCATTTTGTAAATCTACTTGGTGCGAATTCAAATTAATTAAATTAGTGAATTTTGAATATACAATATGATAAATAATGTATATCAAAACATAAAAATTAGCAATTGATTATTATAAAATATTTAAAATTAAAATTTTAATTAAATACATCTAAATCTTAGATTTAACCCTTCTAATTATAATAATTTGTTATTTATCATATTTAATAGATTCTTAAATTTATTAAACAATTATTATATATAATTCAAAGGGAATTCAATAAAGCTAATTATCATACCACGTATTCACATCGTAAATTTATAAATAAAGTGTCGTATCTCGTACCCATATTTATATCCGTACAGTGTATCCCGTTTTAAGTAACACTGGTGTGGACTCTTGACAAACAAACAATATATAATTATGGAGAAAGAAAGGTGAAGCTGAAGTTTGAAGGGGAATTTGTGCAGGCAACTTCCTTTAGCTACAAAAATTTGGCTAAGTCATAGAAAGAAAGAAAGAAAGAAAGAAAGAGAGAGATGGTCCAGTGGACGGACCCTCTAACAGCAAAGAAGCAGCCCCCAAAATAATAACTAGACTGCAACTTTACCAACCAAGAACTTGTCCCCAACTCCCTCAATCACGTGCTTATAGTGGAAAAGTTGGTCCCCAACTCCAACCAAGTGAGCCCATCATCAAACGCTATATAGAGAGGGAGAGATAGCTATAATGGAGCAATGTCTAAAGTCTTAAAACACTCAAATTCTATATATTCTATGATCACTGAATAATTCCAATTTGTTTTCTTATTTATTATATATATATATATATATATATATATAAATGTCTAATTAGGGAATCAAGCACATGGCTATAGCTCTCTCTACATCATTAGATAAAAGAGTTACCTTTACAACTAAAGCATCCACAACCATGTACTTGCATCATCTTCTTGAGTTGTATTGGTTTTGCCTTTTCTTCTTTTTCTCATCTTCAACAACTTCATTAAAAAAAAACATCTTTGCTTTTTCCTGCTTTTAGACTGAAATATATACAAGTCTTCCATGTGAGTACGTAGTCCTTGGGCCATCCTTAGTTAAGTTGGAGGTTTAAGTTGGTATATGTTAATCTAATAAAATCAATATAAATTTTCTTTAATCCCATAATTAATAAGTTTCACATAGTCAAACTAGTGCTATTTGATTAGTATTTTCATTTATATCAAGAATGTAAATTCTCGAATTCGAATCTTCTTGATTATAAGTATTTTCATCAATTTAGTTCTAAAGAGCTACTCTTATTATATGCCTATAATGTTATTTCGGCCATCGATCAGAACTTCTAATAAAAAAAAAAATTATATAATTATTATCCATAAGGGTGGTTCAAGTAATAAGAAATATTTGAATTCAGCCAATGATTTTTTTACAAACCCTGGAGATTAGTCTTACGTTCAGAAGGTTTCTGATTTAATACTTTTAATTAATTAGGGATATTTAACAATAAAATCTTATTTTCAATGACAAATTTTAATCTCATCAGTTAGATTAAAAATACATATAATTTGATCTTAGAACTCATAATTTTATTAATAAAATAAAAAAGAACACTTTCAGTATGCCAATAAATAATTTGAATTATTCCCATTTAATTAATTAGGCAATTGGCTAAATATAATATGTCTTTAAACTCCCAGCAGTTTGAATGGAAAAAACTCACTTAGACATGGCTCACCTATGGGTCGAATCAATAAAATTTAATATTTTTTATTGAAATGAAGGTGTTTTGACCATACATTTAAAAAATAATAATAAAATCGAAATACTTTTTAAAAAAAATTATGAACATCATTTGCTCGATCTATAAATAGAGCCACGGATTGAGTCTAAACAAATTTTTTCTATTATGATTATATAAAGGTTTCTTGCAAGCATGGACAACATTAAAATGCACAAAAGTTATGAATGGGGATTTTTATTAAACAAAATTGTTTGAAATTTGAAAGATCTTTCAACTATAAAAACATCATATAATAATAGAACAAATCTATTCATTTCAATATTTTATTTTATAAGCCATCAGTTTCGAATTCTATTATTAGATAACGTCTAATCCAGTTCGAAATTTAGTCAATTTAAAGCTTTTTGTCCCTTTCTATAGGTGTATTTAATAGAAATAGTATTTATTGATAATCCAATCTAAAAACTCTTTTCATATGTCCAGCTTAATGCGAATTCAACTGCAATTGTAAGTTGATTTCAACACTTTTAAGTTTTAAAATATGCATTGTAATAAATAGAAAGAAGAAAAAGAAAAAAAAAAGGAAGTACTTAGATGAATTGGTTAGGAAAATTAGATAAAAGGGACCCATGCAAAAACGGTCAACAAGAAATGTCTAACTATCTAATGAAAGAATGATTCCTGACACATTCTTTCTAGTTTTTCTTTTTTAAAAAAATATTATGTGGCAGAAGGCAGACATTTGCATGAGCAAATTAACAAAGAAAATTCAGACACAATTGGCCATTTCCTTTTCCTTTTCTTTATGCCTATTTAATATGGCGCCAAATGGAGGGGTCGTGCCCTTAAACTAACTGTTCATTAGCTGTTCGTTATTGCCTTACAACCACATTGCTTCTTGTATTTTCTTTTTTCCCTTTTCTTTGACTTCTTTGTTATAACAAGTGCATTCTTATTTTTATCGAAATTGAATTTAAGACTCTGTTCCATAACAGTTTCTTTAAATAATTAAAATGCTAAACATTGTATCCAGTACCATATCTATTGAATTAGTGCTTAGCATTTTATGAAAATTATTCAAATAGTTAATAATTAATCAAATAGCATATAGTTATTCAAATGGATAAACGTTACTTAAACAGTTAATATTTATCGAAATAAACTAATTTTGTTAAATAAAATCTAGAAAGTCTACAAGTTTAAGTTTTTTAATCCTAAAACTAAAGTTACTTTCAACGATAATTTTTTAAATAATTAGTGAAATGCAAATGTTATTTTTTATAGTATTCCATTTGAATTAACTTTTAGAGGATAAATTAAGATTTTAAAAAAAGTACCTCAGGTACCATTTAACTTTTAACAATTTATGAAAAATTATTTAAATAATTAAATGTTACTAAAACAGTTAATAATTATTAAATAAATTAATTTTACTGAACAGATCCTGATACTGTCAAAAGAGTTTTATCTAATTATTATTTTCGCCCCAAAATCCATATTTAAGGATTAGATTTTTTTTTTTTTTTAATTTTAGACGGATTCCTCAAATATCAATCAAAAGACTGGGGAAAAAAGATACCTATGCAGCTATCCCTACCAAATGCTTGGTAAAAGTGTTTACTGTAACTACTAACTACAAACTAGCACCATCATTGAGATTAAGACAACCTAAGCCACCCAGTCCAATGTTATGATCTATCTAAACAAATAATTACACTGTACAAATGGAAAATTGCAAATAAAAATCTGAATTAATAAAATAATACAACAATAATAAAATTATGTATAAAAAGAAAGCTATAATTGCAGAATATTATAAAGTAAAACCAACATAGGGAAGTTTCAGTTTCTGGTCATTTATTCTGAGACAATGGCCTCTTTTTTCTACTAGCTAAAAAGCGTATCTTTTCTTTCTGTATCATCATCATTATCGTTAATTATATTATTATGAATAATTATTATTATGTTCTTTTAGGCTCTTTCATTACATTAATCCCTTCTTTGAATTGCCACTCCCTTTTCTTTTCGAAATCTTGCTACTGTTCATGAACCCAGATACACTCCGCTGCGTTTCTTGTCAAATTTTCAGTTCAGGAACTGTTTTCTTGATGAGACTGCATTTGGGTTGTTGCCATTTCTCTTAAAGGTACGTTGCTGATGATTCTTTTATGTTTTGGTATTTTGGGAATTGCCTGTTTGGCTACTGGGAAAACTGTGCAAGAATAGGAAAGGAAATGGTAATTTGTATTTCTCTGTTTTTATGTCGGCTGACTTTTTATGAAACTGTGAATAGTTGAAAGTGACTAAAAATGAGCAATTTCAATTGTCAGGTGCAGTTTACTACAAGCTTTAGCCTTCTTACCAGTACAAAAGCTTGAGAATTCTCAAATTTAATGATTTATTTTTCTTTTTAAGATTGCTCTGTTTTCTATATGAGGAACTTAGTTTATTTTGTTCTCAATATTTTTTTCTTTTTGTGTCTGAATTATGTTTTGATTTTAACAGATTGAGTTTTAAGCTTCCTTATTTGCTTAATTCTAATGCCAAGACAATGATTTCTTTATCTTAATTATCGGATCTTTTGATGGTACATGAGCCTTTTCAGTTTTCTCTGTTCTTTCAAGTATAAAAAATTGAATTTTTCTTGATTTAAGCCCACAATTATCTTAAAAGTTGATTTTCTTCAATCAATTAGGACCATTGTTATCAATTTGCTAACTGGCTAGATAGGAGATCATTCACTATCTGCAAATCAAGATGTCAAAAATCCATTTTCCTTGGTTTTTTTTTAATGACCTTTATAAATTATAAACCATTACCATTTAACATTTACAGAAAATTTTCATTAAAATAGCTAGTAATGTAGTTGGTTTATGAACCCATTTTCTAGATATCAACAAAGATGCTGGTGATGAATGGATCTTAATTATTCCTTTGTCAGTAAAATTTGCCATTACATTTCTTGTTAACTGGGTTCAGAAGTCTTGCTTTATTATTATAATCTCATATGTTAGTGGTATTGGGAGAACTTTGTTGGCGTTGCTGGTTGTAAAGAAAGTAATTTTGTGGCTATAAAATAGATTTCAGGAGAAGAGATTGTTTCAGGGTTTTAATGGGGTGAAGCAGAAGAAGATGCATTGCTGAGACCATTTATTAGCTGCAGCTGCATGGGAGGATTATTTCACCTTTTTGACTTCAATCACTGGCATAGCAGCATGGCTAGGAAAATTCTTGCACATAAGCGACCTGTCGATGGTAACTATTAGTATAATTATCATTTCCTTTATGCAATTTGTTAAAAGTATATATCTTCCAATTCCGAATAATGATGGTTCAGTAATAAGATATTTTCTTGATTTTTTTGACTAATTGTATTTGCAAGAGTTCAGTGATGGTAATGTAAAGTTCTGTACATAGTTACTTGAAGTTTTTAATTCGGGGTGAACTGATTAGAGAAACTCACATTCAACTAATCCGCAGGATTAGAAGCTCCTCGAAATAGCTTGGAGCTGCAAGTAGAAACATCTCAGAATTGCTGTGCTGCTGGGGATGTGGTGGTAATAATTTTATTATCTATTGTTCTCTTTTCTTTATGCATTTATATAATGTTAGCTAAAATGTTTTATTACCCTTGTTAGGTTGAAGAAGATTGGCCTGAAAGGACTTGTTACCCGATTGAGGCTTCGATGAAGAGATTGATTAATGAGGAAATTTCCAAACAATCTAATGATAGAAAGAATACTCCAAGCATTGTCGCTCGGCTAATGGGGGTGGATATGTTACCAACGGATGAAAAATCTGTAGCTCGGCCTGTTGATAGAAAGAATATGAACATTGAAACCAAGTACTCGAGAAAGGCGAAAAATGAAAAGAGCTCAGTTGCTTATCTCTCTTCAAATTCAAATTCAACCAGGCAAACGGAATATGATTCATTGTACTACGGTAAGGAAAGAAATGTTGATAGATTGAGTAATGGTCATAAGTTAGGAAAACTGAGGCCTCGAGAACATCCTCAAGAAGAGGAACTACAGAAGTTCAAGAAAGAATTTGAAGCATGGCAAGCTGCCAGGTTTAAGGAATGTTCAAAGGTTGTTGAAATTACGAGCAGTCCTGATCAGTTGCTCACACAAGAGAACATCTACAAGCAAAATGTTTTACCCATTGCTATGTCAACAACCGAGAAGATCGTGGAACATAAGGGTCATGCGCTAAAAGCAAAATCGTGTGAAAGAGGTAGTTTGCATTATAAACATAAATTGGAAGTATTCCCAGTTGAACAGAAGGAACTCTCGTCAAGAGGCAAAAGTATGAATAAGAACTACGAGCATTCCTCAATAAATTATGATCAGAAAGTGGATATATCTTCTGCTCCCACAAAAATAGTGATCTTGAAGCCTGGTCCTGATAGATTTTGTGAACCAGAAGAGTGTTGGACTAGTTCCTCATGCAATTTAGAGGATAGAGGTAGCATAGAAGATTTCCTTGACGAGGTGAAGGAACGGTTGAAATGTGAATTGCAAGGGAAAAAAGTTAAAAGAGGTTCTGCAGTAAGAGGAAGTGGAATTGAGACTCCTTTTAGTGAAAAGCCATCAGATCCCAAACAAATTGCTAAGCATATAGCACAACATGTCAGAGAAAGTGTTACAAGAGACCTTGAAATGAATCTTCTCCGATCAGAATCAACACGGTCATATAGAAGTGAGATTCAGTCCAATGGAGCTGGTTCTCCTGAGTTCATCAATAGAGATACGAGAAGATTCTTGTCAGAGAGATTAAGGAATGTTCTCAAAAGAGAAACACATTCTCTTGATGTTCCTTTAGTTGTTAGTGGCAGCTCTGGATCATCTTTCTTGAATAATGAGAAAGTCAGATTAAAAGAAGTTGAGGATAACTCACAAGCTGGAATATTGTCGAGCTATTGGGAGATTGCTAAAGATGAGCAAGAAATGCAAACTAGATCTTTTAGACATGGAGATGATGATGGATTGCTTCATAAAGAATTATCTCCTAGGAATCTAATTAGGTCTTTATCGGCTCCTGTGGCAGGAACATCATTCGGTAAGCTTCTTCTTGAAGATCGGAACATTTTAACAGGTGCTCATATCAGAAGGAAACATGAAGCACTTGAAAATATGACGACGGAGTTGAAAAAAAGGAAGAAAGAAAGATTCAACATAAAAGAAAAAGTTTCCAATTTCAGATACAGTTTAACTCTTAGAGGAAGGCTATTTGGCAGAAAACTTCAATCAATGGTGGACTCACATGGTTTTGAGCAGGATTTTGTGAAGGATATAATGAGTGGACCGACAATTGTTAGGAACTTAAGCGAAAGACACATAATGGTACACTGTTCACTTCATTATTTCATTATTTTCTATGAATATAAGCAAATATACAGAAATTTTCAGACCCCTTTTATTCTTGCGATATTAGGAGAACTCGACGGAGGTACCTCCAAGCCCTGCATCTGTATGCAGTAGTGCTCAAGAAGAGTTTTGGAGGCCAGCGGATTACCTCAGCCCAGATATCACTCCCCTGGAGGATACTTCTTCAACACAGGTTTTCAAAGAGATCAGCTCTAATCTGAATGGTACGGAAACAATTCCTTTCTTCCTTTCAGTTTATATAAACTGCACATTTTCAAAAGCTAAAACGTAGTCTGTTGTTGACTACGCAGAGTTGCGGAGGCAACTAAGTCAGCTCGAGTCGAACGAGCCTGAAGACTTAACAATTGAACAAGAGCCTAATGAGTGCAGAATGGATGATTTGGAAAACAAATTAGAAGTTTACATAAGGGATTTACTTGTTGCTTCAGGTTTCTACGATGGATCATGTGAAAAATGTTTGTCTAGATGGGATCCACTTGCAAAGCCTATTAGCAACTCTGTGTTTGAAAACGTTGAAGAATCTTACAAAAAATTGGCTAAAGAAATTGAAAGCAACACTAAAGAGCACAAAATGTTATATGATTTATTGAATGAAGCACTTTCAACTGTACTCGGACCGCCTGTGACCATGTCTAGATTCAGAAGAAAGATTATGAATTCCTCCATCTTACCACCATTGCATGGAAGGAGATTATTGAATTGTGTAATGGAGATAATCCGCGCAGACCTAAATTCTCCAGAAGATAAATCTTACCACTCACTGGATAGTTTGGTGGCAAGGCATTTGGAATCCACACCTTGGTCTGGCTTGATTGATGATGAGGTAAATGGTTTAGGAAAGGAAATGGAATGTATGATTGTGGGAGATTTGATAGAGGAAATTGTGAATGATATATGCATTTGTAATTATGTTTGAATTACTAGTTTTTCATACTTCAACCATTTTTATGGATAGCAGATTGCTTATTGTCATCATAGATAAAAATGTGAGGATGAGAACGTGTTGTTGAGTGAGAGGAGCCATGGAGGGAAGGTTTACAAATGATTTTAAATGGGTATATCTTCCTAATTGGAGATTGCCATGTTTTCTTTACTATAGGTGAGTGCTTTAGCAGGAGATTTCTTGTTCATGTTCGTACATAAATATATATTTTGTGAGTGTCAGCAATATTAGTTATTGTAGTAATTGTTAGCTATTATTAACTTTGTCTCGTAAAAACAATCCACCTTTCTTTTTCGGTTTGTCGCAAAATATAGTTCATGTTTCTTTTTTGTTGTACAGCGATTTTAGTTAGAAGTATTACATAAAAATAGTTGTTTAACTTAAAATGTAAAAAGAAGAAGGGCATTGGAAAAAGAACAACTGAGGAGGAAGAAGAAGATGAGGATTCAGAAAGCTCTTTGCTTCAATGATATCACGTTATATGTACTTACTCACACTATATAAGAAAAATGGATCAAGCCCAAATCCAATAAGAAAATTTTTTCCCAAAGCCAATTGATTGATTTTCTGCAACTTCTTGCAAATTTTTCCATTTGATACGTTTGAATTTTTATAAATTTTCCATTATTTGAGCGTTGCATTCCCTTTGGAAAGTAAAACTCGCCATAGAATAATCATCGCAAGGTTGAAAACTGGGGAAAAATATAATTTAATTTACTAAAAATTTATTTTTTATTAAAATTAAATCTTTCTGCACCTTATTTAATTATAGAAAACTTGAACATATGAGAATTCAAACAGAAAAAATAATGATTAATTAACTATTTAATTTGATTATAATAAATAATTATGTTAATAAATATTTAGTTTATCGTTTGAAACTTCCAAAGAGAGTATATAAATTAACAAGTTGATGGCACAAATATAAATTATTTGTGAATGGGAAGTGCAAGAACCAAATAAAAATAAAATAGTAACATATTGAAGGGATTTAATCATAGGTTGATATGCTATGATTAGAGATAATAAAAAGAATGCAACATTATACCAGAAAAAAACCACTTGTGGCCCCCACATTAGCAGTATTGGATGGATTTTGAACTATGCACCAACTGCCACAATTAGTGCCTTTGATTGATTTATTAACTTCTAAGTTTTCTTTAAATTATATTATAGTCTTCCATCTCATACTGTTCCCTTCTCTCTCTCTTTTATCTTTTTAAATTTTTTGATTTCTTCCCCAATTTTTTTTTAATAATAAAAATATTTAATTTAATGAATAATTATAAAAATTATTATAAAAAATAATTATTTATATATATAATTTTAGAAATTTGGCAAACATTTTGGATTATATATATATATATATATATATGTATATATAAAATCCAATATTTTTATGGCTTACATGTTTGACCCAATGGTCATATTGACAAGTTGCACATGCCCATGTCTATTTCTCACTACTAATTCCTAATCAATCCACAAGACTACGGTTCTAAAACCTTCAAATCCAATTTAAAAAAAATTAAATTAAATTTGATTCGATTTTAAGTGACTTTTAAGATGGATTTTAAACCGTCGATTCCAATTTTATATCCATTTAAAACTAAAATTAAATATTTACATATTTTAAAATAGAATTCGACAGAATTTTAAAATGAGATTAAAAATTATGTAATTTCTATTATGTTTCTATTCCATGCACATCAGCACTCTCAAAATGAGCACTCAGATGCTGCAATTAGTATAAAATGGTATAGGAACTAGCAAATTAATGTAGACAAATGGATTAATAAATAATGATATATATAATATCATCCGGTGATCGGTATCTGTCGTTTTGTATTGTTATAAAGGATTGATTTATTAATATTGAGTCTATGGCCTCATCTATAATCCATAGATGGATATATACACATAAGTATTTCCCTATACACAATTAACGTTAAAAACACCAAAGTCATGTTGAGATGCATGTGATGTCGTTTCATACGTATAGTCGTTGTGCTACACATGGCATCACATGCATGTTGTTTTGGAATAATAAGGGGAAGAAAACATGTTATTGGTTCTTACAAATGAAGAACAAAACGAAAATATTTCCTATTTTATTAAATATTATATAAATACCAGCAACATATTTTAATTTAATTTAATTTTTAAAAAATAAAAATAAATTAATTATATTTTGCAAATTATGTAGATGTTACCGTTGTTTTCCGGTAAAATATTAAATAATTAAGATTTTCGAAAATAGTGGAAATGCATATTAGTGAACAGTTAAGGAGGTTGGGGACCTAACATGAAAAGAAAGGAGTAATAAATGAAAGACAAGTGGAAAATTTGCAGCAGTGACAGTGGCAGAGACTGCACGCACCTACAGAATGTTCTCTTCTCTTTCTTTCTGTCAGAGACTTTGTTTGGGATTTGTTACTACTTACTACCAACTCTTACTCCTAACTACTCTACGATCCTATCCATGCTATTGCTGACCATCCTTTTCGTTAATTTATTCATTCTCCTTACCAAATTATTTTAATATTTAATTTAATACAAACTTACAATAGATCACATTCATTTAATAAAAACTCTCTTGTCAAATTTCTATTCCTCCAATGCTTGAAACTTCAGTTCGCTCTCGTTGATCCAACGGTGTGTGCAGATCGGTGATAAAATATATTTTTTTAACTATATGAGTGATATTTTATATTTATTTATAAGTTAATATAAATAAGTGAGATAGTTAATTATTTAAATATTAGATTAACAAAAACTATGCCGTATTATATGGGAATGATGAATAAAAGAAAGCAAATTCAACATTTTAAATTTTAAAACATTTGGAAAGAAAAATGTTAAATAAAAATAATAAAAGAAAGGGAAAATAAAATATGTCATTAACATAATTATAGCCTAAACGGAGCTTCGGTAATTTCTCATTAGTAGAGAAAATGAAAGAGCACGAGATGGATGGAGCTGCTAAAATACGCCATTGTGTGTATCACACCAAACCAAACCAAAGACCAAGAATTCACTTTCTTTGTCTGTTTCTTTCTCTTTTAGTTCTCTCCTCATCATTCTCTACTGTTCACTACTGACTTTCTTTCCTTTCCTTTTCTTTTTCTTTTTCTCTGTTTTCTCTGTAAGTGTGCGTGTGAGAGAGAGAAAGAAAGAAAGAAGGAGAGATGTTAATGGTGTGAGGAAAAAAAGAATGGAGTGGGAAAATAATCAAGAAAATCAACAACAGCAGCAGCAAGAAAATCAAAATCAAAGAGTTGAAAACAGAAATAATGGTAATATGAGCAACAATAGTGTTAATGGGAATGGAAATGGAGGAATGTTGTATGTGAAAGTGATGACTGATGAGCAACTTGAAACTCTTAGGAAACAAATTGCTGTTTATGCTACTATTTGTGAACAACTTGTTGAGATGCACAAGACCCTTTCTGCCCAGCAAGATCTTGCAGGTATTTTTTATCTCTCACTTTTTTCTGTTATGGTTGTTAAAATTTGATACTAATAGAACTGACAAATTCTTGTGTTTGTTTTCTTTGTTGGGGAATTTAAGGTTGATCAGCTTTCTTTGGCTCATTTGTGGGTTTTTTTGTGTAAGGGCTTTCTGCTGTACTTTTTTTTTTTTCATTTTCCATTGAGATACTCCTTCATTTCATATATTTAGGGTTTAATTTTCATCTTCATTTTCTATTTTGTGCCTTCTAAAAAAAATTGAAATTGTACATTTCTGTGTGTAATTGGAACTTTTGATTATACCTGATTGATTTGTTTTCTTCAATGCAGCATTTAACTTTTGTTCCAAGTTCTCCTTTGGTACAATTGGGTCCAATTAGACCTTAATTTCCATGTATTAGATGATGTCTGTTTAGTCTATTTGCTTCCATTTGCGGGGATTTGTTATCAACTTAGCTAGAGGTGACCTATGAACAACTGAGATATGGATTTATAGTCTGGTCGGTCTGGATTTTTATCATTTCTAGTGGAAGCTGATCTCAGTGTCAGTACTCAACTGCAAAATATACTCCCCCGAATTGTTCTGTGTCATAGATCAGATTATATTGTGGTTGATACAATTTGCTTACAATTTTTGGTCTTTCTGTGAAAAGGTTCTAGCTTTATTTTTTTAGTTCTGATGATTGATTTTCCAATTGAAAGGGAACAATGTCAATTTGCTTTTTCCATTGAAGGTGAACGCTTATGATATTTAAACTCCTTTCACCAAAATGTCATGTGCTACATATTTGTCAAGCAAGTTAAAAAGTTCTAATCTTTGCTGTCTTCTTAGTTTAGAATGTGTCTTATATGCTTGAAATCCCAGCATATATAAGTCTACGATCCTTCCCTTAATTTTAGGGGATGAGATAAATGATTATGCCTCTATAAAAACTTGACTGAAATTACTATTTACCTTTCTCTACAGGAGTTAGGCTGGGAAATCTGTACTGTGATCCATTAATGGCTTCTGGTGGACACAAGATCACTGCAAGACAGCGATGGACTCCAACACCAGTGCAGCTTCAGATTCTGGAGCGTATCTTTGATCAGGGGAATGGAACTCCAAGCAAGCAAAAGATTAAAGAGATAACCTCTGAACTCAGCCAGCATGGACAAATTTCTGAATCAAATGTGTATAATTGGTTTCAAAATAGACGTGCACGATCTAAAAGAAAACAATTGGTTGCTTCATCTAACAATGCCGAATCAGAAGTTGAAACAGAAGTTGACTCACTAAATGAGAAGAAGACAAAACCAGAAATATTTCACTCCCAACAAAACCCTCCAAGGGTTGAAGATCTATGCTTCCAGAGCCCTGAGATAAGCTCTGAACTGAATTTTTTGGGTGTGTTACCAAATTCAAGTATGTAGACATTTTAACTTGTGCATATCCTTTTGCTGACCATCCCTACAACCTAGAAACCCTACATTTTATTATGTGGCATAGGTATAGGGTAAACATGGTCAGGGAGGCAGATTAAACTCACAGTCAGCACAACCATAGTAATAAAAATGGAAAAATTAGTAATCTTGAACCTTTACTGTGCCTTGTATGATAATTCTATTGTTGCCTCTTGGTTAAATTACACCACACTCATGCTATACCTTTAAGCATTGATGAATGGTGCATGAATACCATAACAATATCTAAATTTCTTTTTCATCTCTCTCTAGCAACTTAGTTGTACATTCTGCAATCCTAGCCTGCTTATAGTTTTATATTTCTACTCAATCATGGATATTGTGTACTTCGCACTGTCTTGGTGTTCTGCTAATTTTTTTAGCACTTGGTTGTGCCACCTGAACTGGTTGTCATGCAATATATGCCTCTTTCTTTTTATATGTTACTCCTTTGCTTACTTGTGCCTTAAAATTGTCTGTGTGGGAGCAAGTATAGGAACCATGAAAGCAAAATTAGTAACATTGTTTATTGCAATGTTAATGCAGGAGATGACCATTTAACTGGAAAGATGGGAATGCCAGGAAGCTACAATCTTTACGATCAGGCAGACGACTACGGCATGGGAGGATGACACCTGTTTCTATCTATTGATGCTAATTTGTTTGACAAATGAATGTCTTGACTAGAAATCATGTCTTTCCAAATGGAACATAAGAACCAAAGACAATTCACTCCCTCTTATGAGATTATACCATGCTTAAAGTATAGTATAGCAGAGTTGGTTATAGTTTTGATGATGGTTGTAAGTTGGACAATGGACAGTCCTGTACCCCATTATAATCTTATTTGGTTTGTGATTAATAGATTTATGTTCAGGAATATGCTAATTTGTTAGTGAAATCTGAGCTTCAAATGTATGCTTCGTAACCAGTAATACAAATTTGCAGCATTTGAGACTTGCTGTATGATTATATAAGTTGAGATAAACTTTGGAGATGGACATGATTTTGCATTTTAATCTTCTGCTGTATGATTATATAAGTGTGCCCCCTAGAGATATGAATTCCCAAATTCAAACTATATTACAAATAACTTTCACCTTTACATTAGAAATGGATCAACTTATATCTCATCAACCTATAGTACCTGTCGTGAAAAAAGCAACCTGCTGTAGCAGGTTAATTCGCCATATGTCATTGAATAATAAAATTTGTATCTACACAAAAAAAAAAAAAAAAAAAAAAAAAAAAAAAAAAAAAAAAAAAAAATATTTTAGTAAAAGCCTTT